>JABASP010003852.1:0-12274 GCA_019776565.1 Sminthurinus signatus
AATATATATTATGGAGTATGTATCTTCACAAATTTTGGATTTTCGTGCACCATTTTACAGAGGGATAGATACACAATTGTGAACAATTATTGTAAACTTTGTTGCTAGTATCATGCTTTGAATTTATTGTTGGTGATACTACAAATGAGACTTTTTTTTTCTTTTTTTACTTTGGCTTGTAACGTCTAGTCACACATGTGTGATTTGAATGATGAGTATACATAAAGAATTGTTACAGAGCAAAGGAAATGATAAATGGCGAATGACCTTTGGTGTATACTCCTGTTTGTTATTGTGTCTATGATAAATAATAATGAGTAAGTAAATAAAAGTTTGCATAATATCTTCCTAAAACAAATTAACGTGTACGCATTACGCATGTTTTCGTCAATGCAACGGTGTAAGCCCTAAACTTATACAAGAGCAAACAGAAGGAAGGATATACCGTAAGGATTCAAGATAAAAAGTGTGAAGAAGATTGAATTCATTCATGTGCATTACTTGTAAAGTATTTTTTTGTGGACTCGTCAAAGAACGAAGGTATTTGTTGAAAGTATACTAGTATCTATGTGTGAAATTTCAACATAGGATTTGAAACTTGAAATAAGAATGATGAAAAAAAAGAGGATGAGACAAGGAGACGGCTAACGAAGATGTAGTTTTTCTCTTGTAAATAATCTTCATACAATCCAATAGTGATATAGATTAGACATATATGGTTTTTTAAAAGTATGATAAATTATGTCAACCTTATGGACTGTTTTTCATTGCTGCAAGTATAATATGTAGTATACATGTGCATACAAAAAAAACATCCAGGCTAAGTAACTATTTACTTGGTGAAGTCATTAGAATTAAAAATTAGGTTTTAAATATCATTTGGTGTTACGTTGCAACAATAACATTCCATTCATAACAATAAAATAAGATGAAGGAAAGGACAATATTTAATACGAAATAAGACATCAATCCATCAATCTCTTTTCCAGTTTATTTCATTTGACTGTTTACACTACAGCTTTTCACTAAAAATGTCATACCAGTAATATTTTAAAATTAGTTGTAATTTTTATTTAGAAAGAAATGACTACAAGCTACAAATTTTGTAGCTTGTTTTGTAAAGTGTTTAAACAAATGATCAAAATGGGTACTCGAGTTTCATTACTTATGAAATTTAAATTGTTTCATTTCAAAACCAAAATAATCTGACATGTACATATTACACACCAAGTTACGTGTGGAAAGGGGAACGCAGCCGTGTTGATTGTGCAGAATAATTTACAATAGTTAAAAACCACATAATCATTAATGTTTTGCTACGCTACCAAATAATAAATCAGGGAATATCATGTATTAAGTCGGAAACGTTGTCAGTTTCTTATGATAATACGAACAACAACAATTCATTGGTTAATATAATAAAAAGATTGTGCTTATATCATATAATATTACCACATGATTGATCTCGATAGATTCATGATGGTAGTCAAAATAACAGTAAAAATATGAAAGATATGGTGGTGATATTCTACATTTTATTAAACTTGTGTACTAATTTTTCATGTATTTTATTTTATTTGCAGTTTTTGGGCGTCACAGAAACGGATTCCCCAAAAGGAATAGATATAGTTAAAGAATGTATCCGTAAGTTGAAACTCGACGAAGAAATAAGAAGAGCAGAAGGACTGAAAACTCCAAAGGTGTGTCTTGAATTTTTGTCATTTTTTCCCCTTCTTTATAGTTAAATTTTTTTTACATTAACCTTGTCCATGACTATAATAATTTTTATCATATTAAGATTTTATGAGCAAGCATTTTCTATTATAATCTCTCCAACTTCACCCTCTGTTTGATTATTAAATATATATTAAAGATTAGTACACTTTAATTGTAACTGTATAGATCGTATAATTTATTGAATGGGGAAGGGAGAAAAAAATTCTATTTGTGTTCAGTAAAAATTCAACGCCCACCATTACATCACACAACACAGGAGCAATGTCGAATGGATCGTGCCTCAAGTTTACTTGAGACACGTCCTGATATAACTAGGAAAGAAAAAAAGAAAAAAAAATCAAATTATTATAATTGTGCATACTATGGTAAAAGCGATACTGTGAGTTTTTAAAATATACACAGTAGTCGTCAAATACGTGCACAGTTTTTTCAGAGTCTTTCAAATTTGTTTAAAGTATGTGTACAATGTACAATTTTCAACTGAAATTTTCTGATGTATACTAGTAAAATAATTAACCTTTGTGAGAGGATAGAATAAGTTAATTAAAGGTCGTTGAACTTTTTCCTATTAGTAAAATTCTACCTTGTCGTCAACTATTCATTATTACAATAATGAATGTCTTATGTAAATATTTATTTTATAATTACGTTATCTCATAATATAGACTGTAAACGGCTCTGGATACGCAATTCATATCTATGAATACAACAGAAAGAATGCTTTTATATGGTGCGTCAATTTAAAAAAAGAAGAGATTTGAATGAATTGTCTATCTAAATATTATGTAAATGATTTCTTTTGAAAATTGAGTAACGTTAAGATTCATTATAAACAGGACTTCCTTGTACTTTTTCAAAGAATATTCAATAAAATTATAAAATGAGTACACTTGATAAACACTGTAGATAATGCAAATAATATTAGTTTTGAATAACGTGGATGAAATGTAAACGAATACGTACACGTATAATACTTTTCATAGTTTTTTACTAGATGAAAATGGGAAATGTCATTCCACTCTTGTAAATTGAGATTTTAATCTCTATTTTATATTACATATGATGACAACCAATATTTTTTCAAACTGTAATTCTTGTATATGCTCTAAGCTCTAATGAATGTGATAGTATTTTATTATGCCTGTAATCTAGTTTTCTTGTATGCTCTTGGATATAAACTTGTCTTTCATGGCTCTCTTATGATTTTTTTAACCTGTATTAATGGTGACGATAAAAATTGGTTTATATCAGAGTTACGTTATGGGTGTATAATTGACCAATTTTATAGTTTTAACAGCGTTCTTTGTGAAACACTACCTTATTTGACCCAAATTTGTCTTGTTTGGCAGATGCCATCTCTAAAATGATATGTATTGATTTCATTCGAGCTCTAAAGAGTAGTGATTAGTTTTGAGTTCTATAGAATTATCTAATTAATAACCGTAAATGAGCATTAGCATGTTTACACTGCTAGTTTTATACGCCAGCTGAATAATAATAATAATAGTATACAGGATGAATTCATTGAATTTATACATTTTTTGAATACTTCATCTGGAATCGTACTAGTTTTAAATGTAATTAAGAGGTGGATTAATTTCCCCGCATGAATGAAAACGTAAACGATGAATGTGGAGTACGAGAGAGAGAGAATTTAGTTTTTTAGCTTTTACGAACGTTTTTATATTTGTATCTGGTGTTGTTATTGTTATATGTACATATTCGTAATTGTGATATGAGTAATTGACAGTGAAATAGAGTGGTCTCCTTTCAACACATGTATGTATATACGTACGCTTTTATTTTGATATAAATATGAGAAAATTCAAAGAATTTAATTCTCCCTATACAAAATAATATATTTAAAACATTCAGATCGAATTGAAAATTGTGACTACTCTCTGTTACCATTGTACTTTGTTATGATCATTATTTCTGAAATGAAAAGCAATATGTCATTTCAATTTCGGAATGAACGAGAACATTATATATATTATTATATATAGGTATATTTTCTTTCTGTATATACATATATTGTAGAACTAAAGTATGACTAATACTTTCGATTTCAATTTCTATTGTATTTCTTTACTGTTTTGATACTTTTTCTATGTCTTATTGTCATTCAAAAGTTATAAATGTATTTTAAAGTTCAGTTTGCTCCATTTCTATAATTTGAATTGCAGTTTTTTATTATGTCAAGTGATAACAATAATGTTTTTATTCTCTGTCTCTGTCGCATGACTAACGCATGGTGTTTGGAAAGACAATGAATATTGACTTGAATTGAAAGGAGTCATAATGTCAAAACTGTTTGGTCATAATATTGCTTGACTTCCTTGGTAAATAAAACATGACAGTAAGAAGTATATTATATTGTACAAAAGATGATTAAACTAATTTAATGAATCTCAATTTTTACGGGGATGTGGACACTCACCTAATGATCTTCCGTTACTTTTTAAATTATTGTATTTTGTAGTCTACGTCTTCCAAGAGTAATAATTATTTATATCTATAAAATTTAATTAGATTAATTTAATTTGATTTCAAGTCAGCTGATGACACGTTCATCATGTATCATGTACATTTGTTCGTAAACATGTAGATACCAAGTACCAAGTCAAGTCTACCGCATATTATTTATAATATGTAATAATATGTTATTGATGCTTAGGAAAAATCATACAAGACAGAGAAGCATACAAAGATTAAGAGTATATTAAGCAAGAAAGCAAGTAAATATAAGCCTGTCAGCTTTTGGTATAAGGCCACGCTGCTTATTCAGATGAAGCTAATGTTTTACCTTCACAAGTATTATTATTGTTAGATCTGAAGAACATTTCTCTCTTTGTTGTATTCTTCCATTTGCCACCACAAGTACAAATATACTGCCTAATTGACAAATTGTAATTATTATTATCCCTTTTATTACTATTCCTACGATTGTCCCTATACTATCAACCACGTCAAGCAAAAAAAAAGGTGCAGTGTGTACACTAAAATACATACAGAGTGAGTTCGTCCGAATGAAGGTTTAAACTATTAATTCTTGAAATTCTCAAATTCTCAAATACTTTTATAGTATATATTATGTTGTACGTACTAGATGCATTGTCTAGTTAAGAGTTGAGAGTTAAAAGTGTATGCATTCACCATTCACTACGCTGTACATTGTACATGGTACATATCGTGATTCAAACTTGAAGTGTTTCAAACTCTTCATTTAGAGTTAGCAAAGGATAGATAGATAGCGTATACAAGAATAGTGGAAAGAAATGGAGGAGATTAAAGTACTCAGTAACTTAACCATAACTATACACGCTCCACTGTGAATGTGAAATGTGAAGAACTTTGAAAAACTGTAATATTGTTGTTGTATAGTATACAAAGTCAGTATTTAAAGGTTCTTCGACACTCGACCTCATTTCAATCTAACTACCACTTTCTTTTGCATGCTGTTTCTCCCTCTCTCTCTCTCTTTCGTCTTCCTCTCAGGATGTATGATGTATGTAGCTACATATTACGTATGTATGTACATTGTACATGTATCTGTATGCATAGAGCGAAATTCGTTCTTCTGAAACAAACAATTAGTTTAAACAATGTACCTGAGTTACATACACTCTCAGTTCCGTCCTTACTGTATACAATGTAATATGTCATTATTTTATAAATGAACTCGTAAATATGACTGTACACAAGACAAGAGTATATATTATAGTGTTCTTACTTTTGTCATTTAGTATTTTTAATAGTTTTTGGTTGCTATACACTCAATATATATAGTGCATAATATATATTATCCTCAGTCCTCATCATCATAAAATACAAGTAATATGTATACAGACATTTTTGATGGATTTCATTATGCATTTTAGGGTTTAATGTTATTTGTGCTGGAATTGTCATATATACAATATACAATGATGTATAATATTATACATAAAAATCTTGTGTGAGATTTGTTTAAGACAATGACGAAATAGTAGCGTGAAGGAAGTTTCAACCCCAACATTATACATTGACATTAAAATTATATGTATATGTAAAGTGTACAATGTATACAATATATATAGTAATATATATGTATATATATATCTTTATGTGTGTATTATAGAAATATCAGATGAAACTATCATGTCTTATCAGATGAGGATGATGACATGATCCATCTTTTTTAATTTCCTGTCTTCACCATTCCCTGTACTTTCTTTGAGTTTTTATTTTTTTTATACATGTATCTGATCTAAGGAAGGGACAAGGTGCAGTACAGTAAAAATATCTAATTTCATGTTTGCAATTTTTACTACTGTTACTTGCAATCACCCTTATTTCTGCCTGTATGCAATTTGCAGGATGATAGATATTATGTAGATGTTACAGTAAATTCATTTCTTTACAACAGCATATAATCATTATTTACTATTTACTTACTCTAATGTGTAATGGATTATTATTTAAATTCTCTTGTAAGAGGAGAGCAAACGGTATTTTCTACCTACACGAGTTGAATCAAATTACTGATTGGTGCTCTTTGATCTGAAATGGGTTTTTTTTTGTACAGTAGTCAACATAATAGGTAATATGGATGAATAGACGTCTGCTCTATTATGTTTTAAGAATCACAAACGACAAAGACATGAAACGTGGGTAAACTCGTACAGTATTGAATGTTGAATTTTGAATTGCTCGATCCTACCTGCACCAAACCAATTTTATGCATTCTGCATGGTGTGTAATATTAGACAAAGCATGTTTCCTGAATCATGATACTCTACATTAAAAACAGTATTTGAAATTTGAATAGTAGAATTCTTTTAATATTCTTTCAGTGTTTTGCTACAGAGCAATATCACTGATGACTCTGTGTGCATAATGAGTTCCAAGAAAAAGATTGAAGTACGTATAGGTAAATGGTTCTTGATTTCCTATACACGTATCTATGCATATTTATAGTATTCATTATTCTTTCTACTCAAATTCTAGAAACTTACGACTCAAAAACTTAGATTTTTATACCTCTATTGATGCAGACATAAAAACAGAGAACATTGAGACTTTGTGTGGGATAGGCTACATGTTACATGATACGTGTTATGCTTCTTAGAACTATAGATACAACAGTGATGTTGAATTGAGGTAGAGGTGTTTTGTCTTAAAAACTCCAACTTTTGTGTTCATATAAGCTTTGTAAACCTGTTTTTCTCTTAACCTGGACATGGTGATATAATATGAATCATTTTCCTGGAAATTCCAGAGAAAGAGCTTAAGAATAATTAGAAATTGATGATTTAGTAATAGCTGGTTAAAGTGTCTGTATCCGGGCGTTTGTATGCAAACAACAAAAGAGGGGAATTTGGTTAATATGTGTGTGTATTGCTTCATAAATGTGTAAATGTGTAATGTAAACAAATGAGGGTGAAGTTGTGCAAAATGTAAATATATTCATCAAAATAATTTTAAATGGATTTTATTATAAAAAAAATGTATCTAATAATTTTTTTGTTTTCTATAAATTTTGTTTAGGCCGAAGTCACAATTAGTGTAGATGGGGTAGCGGTACAGGAACCAAAAGCCCAAAATGGAAACAAAGTACGTAAACATTTGACTTTATTTCAATTTTCAATGCATCCTTTAACCTATAATAATAATTATATTACTGTGTTTTATATCCTACATGACGATATTATACACTTGTTTACGGTTAAGACCTCTAATGACATCGTTAATTAAACGAGCACAGACGATGGATTTCCGGTAAAATTTACATGTAACTTGTCTTGACTTTATTGCAGAAAAAAATTCTTCATCAGTTCCCACTACATCAAATATCGTACTGTGCAGACGACAAAGCTGAGAAAAAGTACTTTTCGTTTATTGCCAAGGAAGGGGATACTCATAAATGTTTCGTTTTTGCATCAGCATCAGATAAATTGGTAAGATCTTTTTTTTTCCACACTTATCTAACATACAATGATTTATTTTAGTACTGACACCACTTACAAATACTGATTACGGTATTAAGAGCGCCATTATCTCAGCTAATAAAATCCGAGGAAGTATGAAATTTCTTAATATATTATTATAGCTTCTATGCTAATAAGAATCTAGTTTAAAGGAGAGACCTTTAAAGCAAAGACAAATGTAATATTCTCACGTTAGTACAATATGTAGAGACTTGAGACGTGTATCTATGTATTATTTGATGAATAGGAGTATTTTTCTAAATTTTTGTTATTTCCTTTACTTGGTTAAACAAAACACTTTGGATTTCTTGTACAAATAAAATTGAAACTAGACGGATGGTAAAGAAATGAAGAATTATGATACGCTCAGTATGTTTTTTTTTTATCATTCAAAATCCTTGGGATTAGTCCAGACTATGTGACAATTTTTATTAGATTTTACAAAATCATGTTTGGATGTGTGCCAAAGGAGAGGTGTTATTTACTTTAATACCTGGTAATACACGGCAAAATTGAACATAATTATAAAATAATGTTTTCCTTGTGATATAAGATGGGCAGTTTTCTAAAGATAATATAATAAATGCGTGGAAGTTGATTGTATCCAGTGATTATATATAATCTGTAGTGAATTTTTGGATGCATAGAAATGATATGAACCCTAGGACGATATTTGTATGTGCCAGAAATACGTTATAAAGTACATAATAATTATCAAATTTAAGCTTATATTATGTGACATTATGATCTTTTTTTACTTGGCTACTACAAAATAGAATTATAATTATTGACGGTAATTCCAAATTATATCGCATTTCATACATCATACATGTACCACAAAAATCAGGATTCTATTTTAGAAATTGTTATACCTGTATTTATAAAACACATGAATAATTTAACTTTATGTCTACTCCCTTTTATGTTGATGTTGTATGTTTCATACAAAGAAAAACCGTGTATGATATAGTTTTTTTTTTTTTTAAAGAATATAATAATCATAGTCATCACATGTAACATTTTCCTATACAGTTGATCCTAATTGAAATATTATTTTTTTTTTACATTAGGCTGAAGAAATTACACTCACTATTGGGCAAGCATTTGACTTGGCTTATCGAAGATTTCTAGATTCTTCCGGCCGTGAGCTCGAATTGAAAAGAGAAATAATGGCTCTTCAAAAACGAATTGCTGAGCTCGAGAATGAAAATACAGACTTAAAACAAAAATTAATGCTGAACCCAGATACAAATTCAAATGCATCGACTTCTTCTATGTCAGATTCATCGCAGTCAGTCGATCTACTTTTTTCTTCATTACCTTTACCACCAGTACCACCAAGAACCTCAACAAATGTTGCCAATCAACTCATTGCGTAAGCTTCCATTCTTGAAAATTTTGTGTTTTATAATAATAATAATAATAATAACGAGTATTCTTCTTTCTTTGGCTTTGTCTTCTTCTGGCTGTACTTTGTACTTACGATTAGAATGATCAACATTCAACTAGGTGTACATATGTGTATGTATGCCGTATGCATAATATGTTGTGCATCTACAAAAACATAAAATTCAAGTTGAATAATATAATTCTACCTCTCTTTCTTCTTCACTCTATTTAACCCTGTTTATCTTCTTGCTATTATCTATTGTTACTCAATAAACACGCATATTAAAATGCATGCATTTTATTAGTAATTCTTCTTCTTCGTTTGATATTTGACCAGTCTTTTCTTTCTTCTTTTCTCTCTCTCTCTCTCTCTCTCTCTCATCTCTCTCTCTCTCTCTCTCTCTCTCTCTGCGTCACTAGCACATATTAGAAGTAGAAATGTTGGATTTTGATGGTACTTTTTCCCTATGGCCTCTGTTGTAGTAGTAGTACCCCATGCCAATTGTTATGATTAATTTGTAATGCTGTTTCTACTTAAATTTTAATGATGGCTTTACTTATTCTGATCTCTGCTATACATCATGTAAAAACAATAACACATTTTCCATAATCCTACTTTTTCATCTGGTTCTTAGTATTATGTGTTGTAACTTACAGCACGTAAATAATAAATAAACGGCATTTACACTAATTATATGTTTGGTAATTTATAAATTGTAATCTGAGAAAAATGTAATGTATAGTTTTTTGTAGTTTTCTATCAGTCCTAGATAATATTATTAATTATTATTATTGTATTATATTCTTATCGGTTTAATTTTTTTGTTTTTTTTTTTTTTTAAATATATAGTGAATTTGCCCAAACTGCAAATGACATTGAGAAGAAAATGGGTCGTCATGATATTCTTTCCCTAGATGAGGAGCTGGACTCTAACAATTCCCAAGAAGTTGGAGCTCTACCGAAGAGTAAGTTATTTATATTGACAAATGGATGCTAAATATACATGTGATGTATTATATCTTATATCTTATGACTCATGACATTTAGAAAATGTGTGAACAAGAAGCAAGAGAATACTTCAAGACAAGAAATTATTGTATACGTTAGAACAACGAGTCGTCTATTTGTGTTAAAAGAATAATCTTGAAATCTTAGTTTACGTGTACTGAGAGTTTTTCAGTGGAATAATGAACCATGCATACACGAATAAAGACAGAAAAATGATGATGAATATTCTGGATTCTGGTTTTAAAGTCCATGTTAGATTTGAACAAATGATATTCACGGTTTGACGTGTTTAATTATAATGAATATATATACTAGCAACAAAAAAAAGAGTCAAAAGTAAGTGTGGTGTGGTAGTTTCGGTTCGTCATCTTTTCTTTTACTGCTAACAAGAGCAAATGGACTATGAAATTCTGCATGTTGCTCACATTTTTTGGCAACTCATCAAAATGTCACAAATTATATGTACCAGGTTTTATAGACAGTGAAATGCGATTTGCCATGTCAATTTCAAGTACATAGATAGATATGCTATACATAACTGCTGTACTACATCATTTGTAAAACGTAAAACATATGTATTTAGCATTACATTTTTGACGTATTTTTATACAATCAATATTCAATACCACTACTAGATTAGATCTTTTCAACTTAATTATCAAATAGTTACTAATCTAAGAAGAAAATGTGAAAAGGAAAACAAAATTGAAATAGTATAGATTGATGGAAAATATAGAGAGAAGAAAATTGTTTCTTGTACATGTAGTTTATGTAGTGTTTTTTTACTTATCACATACCTTACATAATATATTATTGATTTTAAAATAAATAAATTCAATGTTATACTGATCTAAATTTGTTTTCTTTTGTAGTTTCTCCACCACCAGCAATCGGAAAGAAATTAGAATCTGCTTTTTCTACAAATATACACAACGGACACAGCAATGGAAATCTTTCAAGCAGTAGTGGAAGTGGATCAACTTCTGAAATTGATGTATTTGGTTCTGATCCGTTTTTTACGTCACCCAGTCCAGTAGTAGCAACAACAGCAGCATCGACTGATGTGTTTGGAATGAATAGCTTTTCTCCAAGCCAAAATCAAACATTGAACAGTGTGAATACCATGAATGGGATCAATGGCAATATGAATGGAAATAACAACAATAATCATAGTTCACTGCTCAGCTCATCATTGACAACAAGTCCGTTTGCTAACATTTCGGATCCTATACACAACGTTTTCAACACCAGCAATATGAATATGCTGAATGAATTTTCATTCCAACAAAAACAGCAAACTCAACCAATAAAACCGTCTATGGATCCTCTTGACATGTTGGACAAGAAGATTGAAGAAATGAAATTAGGGTTTAGTAGAGGTTTAATTACTGATAATCTTTCTTAGCAGTGGATCCTAAAATAATGTGCAATCGTTGAATATTTTCCTACTCCCAAAGTATAATATCAATTGGAATAAACAACAAACTGTTTTATATTCATCATGAGTGCTGGATATACCCTTAATCATCCGTATACATGCACATAATATTATATCGAATACAATAATAATCATTGTATTTCTCGAGTGATTCATAATATAAAAGTATCAAGTCCCAAAACTTTAAGGAATAAAACAAGAAGACAAAAAAAGAGTGAGTGATTTTGTATTAAAAACTTTGTGGTGGCAAGACAATAATATAACCAGTATAAATAGAACAAAAAAAAATATGCCAATATAATAATAACTCTCCTACCCGTGTTTCCTTTGCCTGAATACTAAATAATAACATTGTGACAGTGTGAAAACTAGATTCATTATTGTTAAAAGTAAAAATATTAAATCGTAAACTCATATATATTTTAGTTTTAATTAGATTTAAGTCTATGATATCCACATAGAATGTAGGATAAATTTTTACTTTGAAATACTTTCTCCAGATCTTTTCGTTATTTTTTGAAATTTTTATCAGCATGAAGTAGAGAAAGAGAGTAGAGAAAATAGATAATATGTAATATTTACTATAATTTGTTTAATTCAACTTGAAAAAATATTCTGTGGCTACTGTGACAAAAGAACATTTATTATTATATAATTCTTCTATGGTGTATGCATATATTCTGTAATTCTTAAACTGTACAAATCTAATTTTTTTTAAAAAAAAAAAAAAAA
>JABASP010003853.1:0-12264 GCA_019776565.1 Sminthurinus signatus
GAGTCTAATAATTACATACCATAAAAAAAATTTACGAAAAAAGTCCTCTGCAGTCCCTATTTGACATGAAAAGAGGAGCTCAAAAAAATATCTGACTTTGATTTGGCCCATTTTTTGGTACTTTTTTTTGAAATGGCTATAACTTTCTTACAAACGGTAGCTATGTTTCGATCAAACTCACAAACTAATCCTCATGTTCTAGACTTTCTTTTTTGTGCAGACACTTTTGTCAAAAAACTTATAACTTAGTCAAGAAATCTAATTTTGTTCGTGTTGCATTTTTACCCCTGCTGTATTTTTACCCCGCTCTCCTCTATGCATGAACTCTATAAAAGTTCATTATTTACACTCTTTGTTTCTTTGCCCGTGTATATTTAAAATAATAAGTAGGCAATAGATGAGAGCAATAAAATTTGAAAAAAAATTCTTTGTTTACAATTTACAATCGACGCCGAACGTTGTGTTTGTCCATTGCTCATAATATATTCATTTTTAACTCAAAAATCAATATTACAGATGAGAAAGTAACAAAATTAAAAAATACAAATGAACACATGTACGACGAAGGATAGATTATGAAAAGCTGAAATGTACTGCCATAATAAATAATAATAACAATACAATTATTATTGTTATTATTACTTTTTTGTATTTTGCATATGTACATATATGTACATACGTATGTATTACTAAGGTGCAATTTACAATGTGTCTACAATGTGCACTTCACATGACACACGTGCACAAAGCACAAAGGTAATTTTCCATTTCCTACTGGACTTCAACAGTAGTTTTCTGGCGTTGCCTCTCTGTCTCACTTGTCTTGGTTTTATTATTTGTTATTGTTATTAGTTATTAGTTATTAGTACTTAGTGTAGTTTTTGTCATTTTTGTCAATAAGGTTCGGCCTACTCATAATAATTAGAGAAAAAAATGACCTAGTTTTGACTTTTGACCATCCCGACTCATTTTCAGATTTCACTAGGTGTAATTTTTAATTTTACATTTTATGTATATATATTTCATTTGAAAAAGGAAAAGCGACATCAAAAAGTACCGAATATTCATATTTCACATATATTACTTCACTTTTACAACTTGTAACTTATCAATCTAATTTCATCAATCAGTTCAACAAGTTTACCTAGAATATAATTTTCTTACTTTGTTTAATATTTTTTATGATGTAAACATGTTTAAGTTAAAACATGTGTTGTTTTAACTTATTAGAGTATAGTGCAATTTATAACCACAAAGATTTTGAATAGACACAGAAAAATCTTTTAGGCATCTTCAAAATTTGTTATTTTTCATCCAAAAGCTTAAAAAATATCATACAATAAAAATTGTATGATTAAAAATACGGTCATTGAGACAAAACGTTTCCTAAAAGTAATTTTTTTTCTAAGATTCAAGATCATCAAAGTCCAATATTTAGAAACCACGAGTAATCAAAACTCTCACTCTTTGTATAAACTAATCAAGGTCTCTTGAACTATATAATATATAATAGATATTTTAATGCATTGTGTGAATTTACATTGAAGAGAACAGTAGACAGTAGACGGAGGAGGTGTGCATCAAGAGCAACAAGAGCAAAAAGTCTGAAGGAGGATGAAATGTTGATCATTGAATCATCTTCCTTACCTATATAACCAATGTAATGCATTTTTCTTGGTCAAATTATCTTCATCCTTCCTATTCATCCTTCTTTTTTCATTGTTAATCTACATACACTGTTTTGATTCTGGCAGTCGTAAAAATTTGTCTTGAACGTTCTACATTCTACACCGTACGCAATACTCAATACACATTGTATACAGTATACATACATGGTCATAGTCTCTGTATATTTACTAGTAAATATAATGCATACCCTTTTGTTTCTTCGTCGATTACTCATTCATCTCTCTGGAATCTATAGCTTCTATCACCCACCAACAGTCAGTATTTTAGAGATGTTTAGGAATTAGGAATTATGAATGTGCTGTGTAGATGAAACATTTTACGCATACACATACTCATAAAACAACAATCCAGTAACTGGATGATAAAATAATAATTATTATGAACTGCTTTTCTTATCTGTGAAATGGATAGTTGGGTTGATGGAAGAGAATTATGAATTAGAGTACGTGGACACCAAGTGAATCAGGAATTTAGAATGAGCATGCATAGTTTAGACATGAGAATTGCAAAAGCCGTCTAGTCATCTCCCTGATCTCAAGTATTCTAGAGCTTTTATATGTTTTTTTGTACCTTTCTGTACACCTTTTCTATATAAATGATTCTTGTTTTTGTGTAATATGCGTTGTCCAAATAATTGTCTCTGATTAATGCGGATTAATGAGAGCTTTTTACATATAGGGTATACGTATCAAATTGCCCATGCTGAATAATTTTATATGTGACTCATATGAAATTGAGGTACATGTTTTAGAGTAATTTTATATATAATATGTAAACCAGTTTATAGTTTTTAGCTAGTATCCTCGAATAATAGAAATAATAATTATTATTACTACAAGCTGATGACTGATGACTAATGAGTGTGTGAATCATCATGATTTTTTTCATTTTCTAGTAAATTCTCGGTTGCAAGTATAAAAATGAGTCCGAAATAATAGTTAAACAATACAGTCGATTTTTTTTACTACTACAACATTATACATTTTATTTCATGAAAATTAAACATATTATATCAATCAAATTCAACATTATTAATTATTGTGGTTTAACCAATATAATATAATTATCAGCTCTCATGTATTTTACTTTTAATAATACAGTGTTATGATGATGTGTAGAGTTCTTTTCATTTTTCATTCAACATTGTATATATATTTTAAATTTTAACTTATTTGTTGTTTATAATTCATATATTCTTTTGATTTTTACTTACACTACAAGTTATAATACGAAACATTGAATTTATAATGTTGTATAAATTCCTAATGTTAGCTTTTTAATGTTCCAAAAAACATATTGTGAAAATCTAATCTCTCTTATTTTGTATCCTGTATTTTATAATAATAATATTGTATGTTTTAATACTTTGTTTACTTTTTCAACTACCATGATTGCTAAAGTCATTGTAATAGGTGGCTAATCTTATGATCAATTCATGTAATCACCAGTCATATTATACTGTATAATATATAATACATGACTAATCATTGATTAGTAATCAAAATACTACTTACTACTTTTGAGTAATAGTCTTTCAACTTATAGAGATAAAGCAAAATGACAGACAATATTATTTTACATATTATTTCATCTTAACAAAATACGCATATCTTATGTGGCATCACAATAATCACTGTATATGATTCATTTCAAATACATCAGTCAAAAAAATGATCATAACATATTTACCAAATAAATATAAATACACATAAGTGTAACATAATATGTATTACTTATAAATAACAGATCCAGAATCCGAAATACATTATAGGATCCTTTTTAGTAAACTCATGAACTAGGAACATTTGACAAAAAAAATATAACTCGTTGCAAAAACAAAAAGTACCATAAATCAATTACATATATATATTATAGGAATGTTCAAAAAAAATATGGAAAAATTACTTAATAGAAGATCTGGAAGAAATATAATAACAATAAAAAGAATAAGTTTTCTCAGATAACACAAAATCTTAAATGGAAATGTATTTAATAATCAATATGATGCATCTTCTGGGCGAACGATGGTTTTGTATTTTTGATTTTGACGTTTGATTAGAAATGTTAAAGTTGAAGCAGATTCAAGACAATCAAAAACTTCTTTGGTTGAATGTATTTCTTTGCCATTGATTTTTTCTATAATGTCACCTGGCTGAACTCCAGCTCTATAAATTAAAATTTTAAAATTATTAAAATTTAAAATTTATTAATAATTATTGCTAATAATTATTGTAGAAACCCGTAGAAATATTATTAGATGGTTATAAACTAATTCAATTTGAATCTATTATTAAGAATTGAGATAAACGACAAAAGTAAAATATAAAATATTATACATTATTATGATAATGATAATAATAATATTGTTCTTACAAATATGCTGGAGATCCAATAACAACCTTTGACACCATGATACCACGCCTAGCACCATCCAAACTTTTACCACTTCCCTGAAATCCATCAACTATATCTTCTGTTAAATTAATTAATGTTAATCCCATGTATCGACAGGGTTGACTCCTTCGGCCTGCTTCTGTAAATTCACAATATATGCAAACATTTATACATGTACAACATTAACTATTATTATAATACACACAGTTGTCCTCATCTCATATATTAATATTTCTGACTCTTTTACACAGTATTTTTAAATTTTAATCTATGTATATATGCAAAAAAGGAAAGAATATTTATAACGGGATAAAATTCCATAAAATTCTCTTTTACTTTTCTGCCTCTCAGCTTCATTAATGAAATCTCGTACATGGTCACTAGGGATAGCAAAAGAAATACCGGATGCAACTTTCATAGAGTTTACTCCAATTGCTTCACCATCCAAATTGACTAAAGGACCTCCAGAGTTCCCAAACTATCATACAGAAAATTTGAAAATGTACAACACATACAATATACATATATTATAATGTATATGCATATATTAATAAGAGATAAGCAAATTTTACCAATCTACTCCCTAATTTACATATTAATAAGTACAATGACTTTATTTTTAACTTACGGTTATAGCAGCATCGGTTTGGATATATTTTATATGATTACTTATTCCAAGTTCATTGGCCGCACGTTTATTACTACTAACAACTCCAGCACTAACACTATTTGTTAAAGATAAAGGACTTCCAATGGCCATAACCCATTCTCCTATTCGTGCTGGAATAAAGAATGAAAAAAACATACAAATATATCATTATACTATACTATGAATTCATTTTTTGTTTTACAAAAAAAAAATACAGGATGGATTAGAGTAAAAAATAATAACTTATGTGTATGTAATGTGTATATTTTGTATAGTATAACTATAAATATGTAGGCAATGTAATATATTTACGGTTACTTTAAGCTTAATCTTTTGAAACATATATATGCATTATAAATACTGTATATATTATACTATTAACTTTTACTGCATACATACCATCGGCAGAAGAACCTAAAGGTAATGTAGGCAAGTTATTCTGTACATAATAAAAAAAACAACGAAATAAAAAAATGAGTCATTATGAGTTTTTGTTTCTTCAACTTCTACAAAACATAATTTGTACATATATAATTTAGATGGTAAAAATATTATATAACACTGAACAAACTTGAGATGAATTGTAAAATGAATAGAGAATAAATACGTACTTCTTCAATACGAATTAAAGCTAAATCTGATTCTGGATCAACAGCTTCAACAATTCCAGCATAGATACGACCATCAAAAAGTTTAACCTGAAGCAAAAAAAAATCAAGTACCATAAAATATACAACTATTTTATATATATTACATAAAATTCATAATCTATTATTGTTTGTATCGTTTGTACACTACATACTATATACTATATATACATAAAATGAATAATAAAAAAATTAAAAAATATATACATATAACAAATGTCTTACAGTTATGGAAGTGCGTCCTTTAGTATTGACAACATGTGCATTTGTCACAATGAGTCCATCACTTTGGATAATAAATCCTGATCCACCATTAGCTGTTCTTGGAATTCCATCAAACCAGTCAATCATACTATGTTCCTTGACTTGAATACATACGACTGCTTGAGATGCTGTCTCAACAACATCAGCAATAAAATTGAATTGTTGTCTTTTACTTCCACGACCTCCAGAGTTCAACGGAGGTTGAGAGATGACATCTTTTCTATTGTTGTTATTCTGGTAGTCTTCAATGACCCTACTATTCCTCCTATTTTTAGCAAGAACTTGATCATCCACTCGGGATTGAATTGGTCTTTCATTTCTATTTAAATTTTCATCAGGACTGAAAACTTTGGCAGCATGTACTGTAAAAAGACTGGATGAATTGTCATCACCAAAAAAAGTATAACCACGAAATTTGGCATAAACCAAACCCCCAATGATACATCCGGATGCAGCGTTGAGAAGAAAAGTTGAGATACTATATCCAGTCTTATTGTTGTTGTTGTTGTTGTTATTATTGTTATTATTATTTTGTGATGAATTATCCTTTGAACTTTGATTATTTTGAGAAGACAAAATGTCAAATGATGAAATACATCTTGAATTTGACGTCAATAATGAAATGTCAGTCCTTTGAGCAATAGACGATGATGGTGAAGAGATTGTTCCAGGAAAAGTTTTGGATGATTGTAGAACGGAATGATAACGACTAGTGGTTCCTCTTATATTTGCTGGAGAACACAACCTAATTAACTTGGAATACATGTTGCCTCTATGTATTATATTATACACAAAACAAAAAACACTTTTGCTAGTGTTTTAGTTTTATACTTATAGTAAGTATATTTTTATATGTTGTGCACTATGTATACTAACAATTCCGTCGTAAATAATTTTTTACGACATGTCGCTTTGAATTCCTAATCACTACTATATCTACTATAAATAAATAACTTTTGGTTATGTTTTGACAAGTCCCATCATGCAGAATAAAATACGTTTCTATTTATATTTTTTATGTTTTTTACTACTCCCAATATTTATACATGTATGTACATATGCACTCTCTCTTCCCACTCGCCAACAACATCTGTACATGAAAAAAATTAAAAATGCTTCTCTCTCTTTAATTATAATTTTACACATAACGTTTGTTTAAAATCAGTATGTAATGGATTTATTAATGATTTTTTTTTGTATTTATAATCTCTATCATGTACACATATTATTATTATTATATTAAATATATCGTAACATCATTTATATAACAAAAAAAGGATATATAATTTTATTACATACCCTTTTACAATATTTTATGTGCATTGTAAATTGTGTGAATAAAATATATAGTTAAAGTTTATAAATTTTTTTCCTGCAAAATTAAACTATATATCATTATATATAATATTAGTTGTTTTTAAACATTGTTAAAACAAGTTGAAATGCATTCTAGTACTACAAATTTATATAAAGTATAACAGAATAATATGACATATTTGACATATTATATAAGTACTTTTTCACTTATGATATAAATAATCATTATTAAAAATTTTAAGTTTTATACTTCCATAATATATATATGTACATGAATAATACAGAACTATTGTACATCGTTCATCGTTATGTTTCTTGAAAAAAAAAATTAAATTAAATACATTATATAATGTTAGTACACATATATAATAACAATTAATAATTAATCAATTATTATTAGTTTTTTTAAGCAGTACATTCACATTTATGTACTGTAGAATATGTGTTATCTAATAATGTACAATATATCTGTTACTGGAAATTTTAAGCTAAAATAATAATGTTACACATATTAATAATTAATATATAGCGTATATTGCCTCAGTTTTTTAAAACAATATTCTTTTTTATAAATAATTAAGTTAAGACTAAATCATAATAATAATAATTATTATTGCAGTTTTTACATGTTATGCATGTTATATATATATAATATTTTTTCTTTCTTCTCAGTTGACGAAAATTTCTTAATCACTATAATATATTTACAATAACCAATATAATAATTACAACAAAAGTTTAGTATTCAGGAATCATAATTATAAAACATTAAAAGTAATAATAAAATATTTTAAATAGAGAATGAAAACAAAAAAAAAACTACATAAAATATTTTGCATTTTAAGCCGCAGGGTTATTGTTGATTGCATATATGTTCTTTTGAAATAAAAGAACTTCTTATAATATAATAATATGTACAGGAGTCATATTTTACACACAACAAAAATGATTAGACTCGTACATAACTATAACAAATGAACAACACAACAAAAACGTATTCTGTCTGGTTACAAATTGCTGAATATATACAACACGATAAAAGAATGTATGTATACAACAATAACATACTCCTTAGTTCTATAAAATAATTGGACTATAATAGTATATAAATAAAAATTATATTATATATATGTGTGTAACATTGTATAGTATTATAATACATAATGTATTTATTAGACGGAGTCTAAGGAAGAAAATGAACTTGTTACTTTAAGCGCTGTACTATCTGAATTAAAAGATATATTACTATTGCTTGGGGTAGTGGATGTTGGCATATCCATCTCTCCATAAAATTTCCTTTGTTCCACAAGTTGAGCAGCAAATTCTTGCTCCAGTTTCTATACAAAAATGAAAAATTGATTAAAATAAATTACAAAAAAATGTTTAAAAGGTTTCAAATTATAGCAATTTTTATTTTTTCTTATATGCTTAAATATATACCTCTAGTTTTGGTGGAATTGAAGCTTTAAATTCTCTAAGACCTCGTGCAAAATCTTCCTCTTGTTCCTTTAATTTCATTTCTTCATGCTGAGTTAATACGGCACCTAAATATAACCAATGACAAACATATTGTTAAGCCTCTTGAATAAATAAATAAGATAAATAAATGTATTAGCGGGTATTAAAACGAACGTTTTTCATTCTGCAACTGTTCAAGTTCTCTTCTTGCTGCTTCTGCATTTCCTCTAAGTTCCTCGAGTTGTCGAGCATGTTTATCTTCAAGACGCTGTTGTTCAGCTTTGTACTTTTTCTTTTCTTGTTCTTGAAACTATAATGCAACGAAATTGTAAATGTGTAAATAAAATAACATACATATAGATATTAACACAATAGTTTTATATTCTATATAATTCTATATATATATACCTGTCGCATTCTTTCTTTCTCATCATCAGGACCAGAAGGAGGTGTAGAACCAGGGATTGGAATACGTAATGACTCTCTAAACATCCTTTCACGAATTTTCATTTCATTTCGAATTCTTTTAGGTAATGCACGTTTCTCAGCAGCTTGACGTTTGAGAAGATCGGATTCTCTCATTGTACTTAAACGACGATAATGTTCAGACTCTTTTTCATGACGAATCACCATTTGGTGCCTTTGAAGGTTGAAAATGTCACGTACTATAATATAAAGTAATAATAATAAAATATTAAATATTATATTGTGTTACTATACATGATCAATAAGGAACAAAATATTATATGTAGTCTTTGTAAAACATTTTTCAAATTAAAACGACATGACAGAACAGGTTAAAAGGTTTTGCTGTTACCTTGTTTCTTTTTTAATTGGTGCCTCTCTTTCATATGGTTTTCTTCTAATTCCCATAATTGTTTATTATGACGCCTTATTCTCTATAAAAAGGAAATCACATAGAAAATGTCTATTCAGTATAAATACATACATTGATTTTGACTTTATTTTAAACATGTATTTTATGAAACTTACGTCATGTCTTTGTTGTAAGTACTGACTCTCCATTGCTGCTATTCTAGATCGATGAGTTTCATTTTGACGTTTTATACAGGAATCATGATTTTCATTTAATACTTCTAGACACTGTTGCTCCTACAAAAATATTTGGAAAAGAAAAATACACATATTATCAAAAATGGTTTAATATAATATATTGTTTTACACTAATCATATATGTTCATTGAATAATAATAATAAAACAATCACGTACTCTTTCATGTTGTTCTCGATCTAAATCTTCTTTTTTAACACGCCAGGCATTTTTTCTTTGTTCTTTCGGTAATGCATCAATTTTTTGTTTTAATTCCTTAACTTCTTGTTTTAATCCTTCACGAAATATTCTAATTTCTTTCTCCTGAAAATTAAAATAAAATCATCCAGATTGTATATTATTACTACACACATTCTTTTATAAAGAAGTATTTTTTTATATTGTTTTTTCGAGTTTCAAATAATTAATATTTAGCAAAAAGAAACAAACAAATGTTATAAAAAATATAGTTGTACCTGATCTGCTCGAAGTTTCTTTGACATTTGCCTTAGTTCACTCTCTTGTGCTTGTTCAGTTTTTTCAACTTGTTGTTTTTGAAGTCTAGCTTTATTCTCCATTTCAGTCTCAAAGGCTCGAATTAAACCAATCTTTTCAATTTCAAATTTCTTTTCCTACAAAACAAATGTTAACAAAATAAAAAAATTAGGTTGGAAAAATATTAAAATACATAATAATATAATATTATGGTTTATGGTTATTGGTTATTATAATCATTATTGACAAAACAAAATTAGATTATATTATTATACAAACCTGAGCTTCGGCAGCAACATGAGCTTTGAACGTTAAATCTTGAAACTGTTTCTGTTCTTGTTTCTGGAGGAGTTTAAATTCCCTAAGTTCTTGTTTTCGATTTGCATGATGATCCGATAATAAATCCTCATCATCTCCATACACAACTTTAGAAGTCGTAGTTATATGCATTACACCGTCAACTTCAAATTTTCTAGTACGTTTTCTAGTTTTCTTTTTGTAATTTGTTTCTTCTTTCAGTCGTGCTCGATCCTAAATTATTTCAAAACAAAACACATAAACCGTATGATTAAAAATTAAATTATAAAGTAATTTGAAATAGTAAGAGTGAATGTAGTACAACAAAAAGTCCACACAAGTCTGTATGTCTCATGAAGGGATTGACAAGTAAAAATATTTATAAAAACATAATATACTAAAAGTACACGAAAGTTTAATAGTTTTGTTTCTTTTAAAAATTCATATGTTAGATTATAATATGTGTAGTATACTCAAAAATATATATCACAATCTATTAAGCTTGTTTGTTTACCACTGTTTACACACAAGATTATGTTCTAATAAAGTAACACAAACATTATCACCAAAATAAAGTTTTACAAGTAAGAAAAGTCAATAATAATAAATAATAAAAATAATAATTATTATTACTGTTGGTAATAACTGCAGTATATATGCATAATGCCATTTAATGTGTATACATGAAGAATGGAAATATTTTTACTTGTGACTCGTGATACATATGTAAAACTTGAACTACTGATCCACAACCATAATATACATTGCCTATCTCTATATACTGTATTCAGTACTCATCATGTGCATTATGCTAAGAAATCTTGGCAGGTTTATTAGTTGTAGAAAGAGAAGCGTTAAGTATTCGACTTATTTTTATCTCAATTTTTAATAAGTATCTTTACAAACCTTGGCTTTTCTTCTAAGTTCTACTTCATCATCTCCTGTTGCAACTGAACTTGAAGGGGACGGCGTAGAACCTTGGTTTTCCTTGTTACTGTCTTGGCTCACTGATGTTGACACGGACTCTGCATCAGATCTACAAACAACAAAAACAGATAGACAGACAGATTCCTATTATTAGAATGATCATCTACATATAGTATGAATGTCATTAGGAAGAATACTACTCAAAATATCATACCATGTACTTTTACGACATACTTATGAAATATTTCAATCATTACTATGAGGAAAAACAAATCGACTGTCCGGGAAAAAGGTGACAAAATATTGCAGTTAAAAAAAAGTTTTACACTTTTAATTAATCACCTGTTTCTAGTATGTGTTGGTTTTTCTAGACTGACTTGTCCATTACTAATGACTTTCTTTTGTCGTTCTGCTCTATCCAAACTGGAAGCCAGATTACCATCACCATTGTCTTTAACTTCTCTTGGAATGTCAGCAGTACTTTTATTCAGTCTCTCTTGTTTACTTTCATCCTAAAATGTATAAAATTTGTCCTTAAAGTTTGGAAAACTACAACATTGAATACTGTGTCATAATTTCTATGTCAAAATGAATGTATACATGATTTATGATTTATTATTAAATATAATATTATTATATACCTTTGGAGTCCAGTAGGACGATTGCTGACTCAGCACATGTCCATCTGAAATTGGCCTATTTTTTGTACTAATGCCATCTCCTCGACCTTGACGTGGAATGACAGGTTCTTCCTTTCGATTTCTGTGCTTCTGTACCATTTTTAACTCTGGTACTTTATCGACATCTGTTGCTTCTAACGTTGTTCCTTCGACAACTATAGAAATAGGTGTACCTGATCGATCATCTATTGTAAAACAAAACAAATCAGAAAAAAACATAAAATTACCAAGATTAATCATGTATCATATTAATTAACTAGAAAGATGGCCCGTGCCTACGGCACGTACAAAAAAATTCTTTGTCTGTCTGTGTCTCTATGGGTTCGAAAATTCTGATTTTGTCACACATTCAAACATTTTCGACTCACTTCAAAAGTTTTCTTAAAATGTAGGAAA
>JABASP010003854.1:0-12258 GCA_019776565.1 Sminthurinus signatus
ACCAAAAACGACAAAATTGGAATTTTTCGTCGTATTTGGTCGTTTGATCGTCAACTCACGACGTCGTCATTTGGTCGTCATCGACGACATCGTACGACGACGGAAAATGCTACTCCAAATATATTTTTCGTCGTTTTTAGTCGTTAGAAAGTTGATTCACGACGACGCTCGTGATCGTATTTTGGTTTTCTGACGACCATTATTTTTGTCCCAGGAATATGGGGAAAAATTCTAAGTTCAAAAAATAGTATTTAAATTGTTCCCATGGTCTCACACTGTTTGTTTTTGCAAAGTTTGTGGATTTCCACATTCAAACATTTGAATTTCAATTTGAGATTCTCAAACCCAAATTCAGTTTGTTGCTTCATTGTTCTTGTGGTGTTTTTATGGGACTCCTCCGTAATTATTGGAATGATTGCGACTTGGGCGGTAAAAGCTGTAATTCAAAGATCGAACTTCTTGGAGCTGGATGTAAAACTTAAGTTATTTTATCTTTTGTAATTTTGATGAGACGTGCTCAATCATTTGAAGTATTCAGGAGCGGAATCAACTGTTTCTATTATTAGCGGCGGTCAATCTCAATGAGATCGAGGGACTTGCTTATGTCTTGTTGGGAAAATCAGGACAGACATTTTTACAGAGCATCAGACTAATTCAAACTACCAGCTTTATTATTCAACAACTAATCTTTCTGAATAAAGTCATGCAACACAAATTGAATTAAAAACTAGTAGGAGTATTGGATTCTTTCTTCACTTTGAATTTTGTATTTTTTAGAGGATTTAAAAAATTCTACCTCGATCGGAAGGCCCAAACAACAGCCAACTTTAAGTACAAAAACTTGATACGATGAAGGATCAACAGTTCTGTTTTTATTTTGATATCCTGAACAATGAACAATATTTCATGATTTTTACGAGTTATGAGTATCAAAATAAAACTAAAGAATTTGTAGTTGATTTTTCAAAATTTTAAGTCTTTATACTCGAAAAGCTGCAATTGAATTATTTTAAGCAAGGGAGCATTTTGAACACCTTCAGTGACCTCACAAGGGCAACAAAAAAAGTGGTCGTCAAAAAGTTTTTTTTCGTCGTATGACGACGTCGGTCGTGTGACCGTCAAACGACTGAACATCGCGACGTCGTGACGATGTCGTGGCGACGTTTTCACGACTTTCAACGACATCGTTACGACGTTCGCAGTTCGTAGCGACGACGTAGTGACGACATCGTTACGACGTTGTTTTGTTTCATGGGCATCAACAACAAGCATGAAACAGATCGCTCATTCTTCATTCTTTAGACGCTGAATTTAAAATACATGCTCACGGAATAATAACTTGATTATTCTTTTTATTTATTTATTTTTGTGGTTTATTTATGTATACAATGGTCGTCCACATGACATGGCTCAATGCTCAATTCTCAATTCTCAATTCATAGCTTGCTTTTAAATTCATAGTCTATGAGTAAAAAGAGACAGGGGAAAAATTATAGTACATGTCGATAAAGGCAATCCAAATCCAACTCCAACTCCTTGGATTTTTACACCTTTTACCTTTTACAACTAATAATAAATACCTACAAATTTGTTGTCATACTTGCTCTCATTTTATTCCTTATATAACTCAAAAAAATGCTGTGAAGAGTATTTTTAATTAAAATGCCAATTTTCCAAAGAGAACCTCAACTTTTAATCAAACCAATTTTGCAATTTTTAATTTCTAGTGGAAGGCATGCAACCAACATTTTTTTACGACCACCGTCAGTCATTCCCAGTCGGTCCTTTCATGATATGACATATGACACTATTCATTAATTATTATTGTTAATTAAATTTTATTGAGACTTGTGAGCAAAAAAAAGTATTTTTCATTTTGCGTAAAACATCAAAGTTTATTAATATTTTGTATGCTGATGAATGATGATGAATGATATAACCAGATGAACTCATTAATTTTACTTGTCTATGTTCTAGATTCTAGATTTTGACTTTGTGGATTTATTTCCTTTCGTTTAGAGTTTGGATAGTTCATGCCAATTATAGTTTAGTTGTAAAGCTTTGCCATTGCTGACTGTAGACTGTGGTATAGAGCGTAAAAATTGCAAAATACAAAATTGCAATTATTTATTTATTCATGTGGTTATACTTGACAGAAAGTTCAAAGTCCACGAGAATAATGATTATTATTATTATTTTATTATCAGTGTTTGAAAATGAAAAAGTGGAGCGACTTTAATTCAAATCGATATCATTGGTACTCTCAACAAGCTCATTGAATATTTAGTATTGAATATTGAATGCTTATCAATCCCAGCCACTGAATTTAATCACAGCGATAACAAACAAATGCAATAATCAATAATCAATAACCATTGACCACTTGTCAAACCTCGAATGTGCATTTCTCTTTCCACTGCATCAAATTAAATGGTTGGTAAATAAAATAATTCTGAATCAAGAATCAGGACACTTTTATTTAAATTCCACTTTTATTAACAATTCAAAGTCAAAAGTTCAAATTGTTTTTAAAGCTCATCATTTAATTATTTCTTTAATTTTGAAGAGGTCAATAAGAAAATTGTTGGCAACCAGAATCACAGAATTTTAGTTGATTAAAATGTACACACACGTAAAAATAATAAACAGACCTGAAAACAGAGACACCGGATCTTTGTTCCCGTCGATGACTTGAGCTGATACTCCGCTGGAGTATGATTTTTCTCCCCTGACCACTCTGTCGACTCACCACTTGCACTTCCCTTTCTTCTTTCCTCTCACTTTGACTAGACTCACTCCTCCCACCCGTGTAAACCAGACTCACCCCTCCACCTCCACACCCCCCAATGCCCATTCCAGTCCCCATATTCAAATTACTCAACCCCCTGTCCAAAGACAAGGACAGCTGTGGTGGGGAGGCTAGCCCCAGAGTGAGGGCCGAATTAATATTAGAATTAGAATTGGATTGAGAGAGGGAACTGTCTGAAATGTCAGAATCCTCATCATTTGACACATCCACAGCACTTTCATCCTCACGCGCCTTCCGACTGTTGCTACTATCACTGATACTACCACTACCATTTGGTGGATCATCTGGTTCGAGGATGATGGGGGTGGGCTGGCTACTTTCACTCCCTGTTAGGGTTAATATGGGTGGGGATTTTCCTGGAAAGTCGGAGGGGAGGGGGGATGAACAGCTGAGGGATTGCACTGAACTCTGACTCTGACTACTGTAACTTTTACTACTCTGGAAAAAGACACGTTTCGTCTGGGTCGTCTTTTTCACCGTCCGAGTTTGAGTCTGTGTCTTGACCACTTGCACAGTCTCCTCATCCTCTGAACTATCACTTTGACTTTGAGGAGTAGAAGGTTCCGACATTTTTACAAATGAATTGAACTACACTGAATTTGAATTTAAATATATTTCTTCTCCAAACTTTTTCTTAACTTTTCTTATTCTTAGTTATTCAAAATTTACATTGAAATTCTCTACACTCTTTGTCAAGCTTTTTAGCAGTATTTTTTACGTGCTAAAAGATCTTTAGTCATTGTACACTGTACACTGTACTCACCACTAACTACTAACTACTAACAAGAGAATACTAAACACTTTTTACTTTTTTCTTTTTATCCTACACTAACAAAATCTTATTGTCTAAAATTATGGGGTTTTTTTGCGTAGGTTTGGATTTAGACTTTTATGCAAAAGTTGTGGCTGTTGTTGTGAGACCGAGCTGAGAGGCTTTGACTGATTCAGCTCGGTCTTCTTCTTTTTCCTTTTCGTTTTACTTTGTATTTTGTATTTTGTATTTTCTATGTTGAATGTTGAGTGTTGAATTTGGAGTGTTGACTGTGAAGAAGAACCTCTGACTCTGAATCTGAGAATAAATTACGGAGCGGTAGCGAGACAAGACAGGGAAAAGAGAATTTAAAATGTGCTCCTCTTTTTCCAACTCCTTCCCATTATTTTAAGTCTGCATCTATAGCTATTAACCATACAATATACTTTGTACATTGTACATGCATAAAATGTGAGTGTACAAAATGCACATTATAAGTTATAAGTACTACATACTACAAAATACATAGTACATGTTACGCATGGAACACGAAGCATAGAACGTGAAAGATGGAAGTGAAAACTAACAAGTAATAAGATGAATGTACAATGTACACGGCACACGGTACACTCCAACTCAAAGGCTCAAAACTTAAGACTCAAGACAGTGTAACTCACTTTTGACTCAGTCTCTCACTGACTCAGATTTCCTCTTCTCTTCTCCTCTTCTCTTTTCTCTTGTCTTTGGGCTGGCACTGACACGGCCAATAACTTGGCTCACATCATGCTTTTCTACCTCATCCCCTCCTCCTCCCCAAACTCTCCGTGAAATAAATTTGACGGAGGAAGAACAAGCAGAAGAAAAAGAAGAAGAAGTAAAAGAAGTAAAAGACGGGAGGAGATTCATAAGTCGCACACTCAACTCAACTCAACTCGAGTCAACTCATCGTCAGTCCAACTCCAACATTTTACATACTACAGATTGCATAAAAAAGAGCAAGGAAATGTTCCACATGTGCAATCAAATGGGAAATGGCAAATGGCACACGAGTGCAAAAGGAGAAACACCTTGTGTCTGTTATCTCCTGCTTTTTCATTCTGACTCTGTACTCTGTATGTCAAAGTTCCAAGTATTCTTTATTCCTACAGTAGGACGATAAAAGATAAAAGATAAAACACGGTGGTTTTCATCAGGAGGTTGTAATTTCCTTTATTAATATTAACCTAATAATAATAATTGTATCAAGTTATGCTGTGCAAAGAAAAGCTAGAGAGAAAAAATGTCAAAGGGAAATACTACGCGCTACGCGTCACGGGGATTTTTGAAACGTCACAGGCGTAAAAATGTAAAATGTACAATAACGTAAAGTGCTGAATATTTCCCGGGTATTAGAAAAATGAAAATATGAATATCGACGATTGTGACACGAGTCAAGAGTCAAGAGTTGAGAGGAAAAACAGAGAATGCAGAATAGAGAATAGAGGATGGAGGAATGGAATTCATCAGAACACATTTCAAATGTCTTATCTCAGGTTGGAATTTGGAATGCACGTTTTTGGCTCAGTTCCCTTCTCCTCATCGTCATCATCATCATCATCATCATCTTCCAAATCGGCATATCAAATCATATGATGATATCTTTGCTTTGCAAGAACAAGAACAAGAATAAGAAGGAATAGGAGAATAAGCCATCTTTTTACATTTTCTCAGAGTTCAAAGAAATAACCTTTAAACAGTAAACTGTAAACCTCAAATCTCAAAACTCAAAACACAAAACTACTGCACTTTCTTTATTTATGATGGTATAAAAATTCTTTGATTTGGTTTCTTTTTTAAGGATGAGTCCAGGAAAATCTCTGATTCACTCTTCAGGATTTTTTCATCTTTCTTTTTATTTGTCCGTGTGGTTTTGGTGAACAGTGGTGAACAAACAGTTAAATTCATATTCAAATTGGTATCTATTTTTATTATTATTATTATTATTATTATTATGCATAAGAAAGTGTATGAGGGCACGAGACAAAACTGTGATTTCAATAAAGTAATCTCAACTCTCAACGCATAAATCCTAATTATGTTCAAACCCAACCAGCAAAATTCAATTCAATTATACTTTATAGTTTGATATGAAAATGAAATGTAAATGTAACTTCATCTAGTATCTACTTTTAAATTGCTTGTACACATGTACAATGTACATTTTACATTTTACATTGTAAATTGGGTAAAAAACATTTGTTTGCCATTAACGCGGATTTTTGTTGTACATTGTAACTTGTACATATAAAAGATCAGTTGCTCCTTGCCTTTTGCGTTGGCGGGAATGAGACATAAAATTAAATACCTATAAGCTATACCCTATAAACATGAAGCATTTGTACAACCAAAACAGCTATGCTATCGAGCCTCCTCAGACTCACAATTCACAACTTAAAAGTTACATCACAAAAAGTTATAACCACAAGTCATAAAGTCATAAAGGGAACAGTTTGCATTAAGTATTTAGTTTGGATTGGAAAACAAGGAGATGCGAGACACGTAAATAAAAAATGAGTGGGGAGTCCAACGAGACTAGAGACTATTTCGTTAACGATGATGATGATGGTGATTTTGGGAAGGTGGAAGAGCCAAAAAATTTGCAAAAGACATATGCTACCGCTAAATCACACATTATCGAAATTCTATGTAGCTTCATTTATTTTTACTTGATGCATATTCATTTTCTTATGTAATACAGAATATTTGTACAGAATGTTGAATGCTCATCATAATAATAATCCCCACAGTATATGTCACACACGTAATAACATGGATTTTCTTATTATATCTTGGATTTGGATTTAATCTCCATTCGCATAAACAGATTAGAAATGTGTATGATTGTACGAGTCTCTCGTCACTTGCATCTTTTCTGTCTCTCTGTTCTCCTGTCTTCTGTCGTACTTGCAAATTTTTTGGATTTTCCTGCATTTTTTCATGTGTCTATCTGTTTATAGCATACAGTGTGTCTATTCTATGCTGACTACTGACTACTGACTACTGACACTCCAAGAAACACGAAAATAGCAAATAGAGGGGGAAAAAGAAAGAAAAAGAGAAGGGTTAGCCAAGTTAACACCATGCACCGTGACGTGTGTCGTCTGTAATTTATGTGCGGTAAGCACCTGCTGGTTACTGCTACTCCGGCTTCAATTCTAAATTCTAACCATCGCCTTCTCTTTTTTTATACATTTCCTCCTTTTTTTGAAACATTTGAAACATTTGAAACACTTGAAAATTTATTTGAGAGGAAAACGAAAAAACTTCTTCCGGGTGTCCAAGCAAAGCAAAACCAAAACCAAAAGGAAGGAAAAGGAACAAGTGGAGCCAGAGTAAGAAAAAGACAGTGAGTCAGTGTAAAAAGTAAAGTGTAAACGGAACGTCGTATTTTTTTCCAATCCGTTCCCGCATCTGCTCTCCTTTTCCCTTTTCCCTTTTCTGCACTGTTTTCTGTAAATGGAAAAGCATTCTATTTTCTACTCTCTACTTTTTGTACAGTTCCATTCATCATTTTAACTACTGCTAGTCGAGGCTCTACAGAGTACAGCCTCAACTTTAAACCCAAACTTTACTCGCATCTTTTACTTTGTCTTGCAGTCGTCGCTCTGTTTCATTCTAGATTCTAGACCTAAAATTTACAATCTACCATCTACCAACTACAACTTATTACAGTGAAGAAGAATGTTGAATGTTATAGATGTTTGAAACTTGAAACTCTCATTTTTTTCATACTGTCTTCATATTTCATTCCGACGCCATCACACATGCTTTTAATTACAAAAAATATCTATAGATACGAATAAAAAGGTGAAGACTTGTTCGTATAATGGATATAAATTGGAATGGAGAAAATCTACTTTTTTTCATAGTTTAGAGTTCAGGTGTGTGTAGAGTGTAGAAAGTATACAATACAATAGAAAGTTTTCATTTGTAGATGTGGAATGGGAAAAATGGGTGTGGATAAAAATGCGGGAAATACTTAAAGAAGGAAAGAATTCTCATGTGTCAAATTAAAGTGTCACATTTTTTCCTGTGATTTCCATGAGATTTCGATTCTTATTCACCACCAGGGAGATTTTATTCAAATGTCCACGTCATTTTATTTTCCTGAATGTCCTATAGATCCTCCAGACTCATGTGTACATGTAGATAGATAGATAGATAGATAAACAATAATTATTGTATGTGAAGAGGAACAGGATTTTATTTAATGGCTATTTTCCTCCCCTTTATTTTTATTTTTAATTCTCTTAATGCTTTTGATGATATCCTGGGAAAAATTCAGATTCAAATTCAAATTCAAATCCAAGTCCAAGTGAAAGTGAAATCTCTAGCTCGTAAATTTCAACAAATATTAACTTATCTTTAGCTATTTCAGATTCTAGATTCTGGATTCTGGAGTTTCAACTCTCGTTTGTCATCTTTATATCTGTATTTAGATTTCTGTCTGATTGAAGAAAGATTTCAGTCTTTATCATCCTAAATTTATTTATACATTCTATTTTGTGATTGCTTCATTTTATTAATCCAGTGGGTATATTTTTAAATGGGAAATTTGAAAGAACTTTCATTTTGATTTTAATTCTTATTTTACTCTTATAAAGTTTTAGCCAAATTCGAACTTTCAAAATTGGCAAAAAGATAAAATACCAGGCAAAATATGTATTTAATTTTGTTAAAAATATGTGGATTTTATGCGAACCTTTTCTACACATGAAATATGAAATATGAAAATTATGAAAATCATGAAAATCATGAAACACTGGTCAAGCAAATATATTCTTACCAACTGAAAACTTATTTTTCTCAAGTAAATAGTAAATAGTAGAAAAGTGCAATAAGTATAGAAAAAGTGCGTACCTGTAATTTCAAGTTCAAGGAAAAGGTCCGGAAGCAGGAACCCAACATGAAAGAAAAAGAAACAAAAGACATACATTTTTAATCATTCCTTTTTTCTTTCATGGAGATGAAAAGAATTTAACCACATGTATAAAGTATTCAGATCATGTGCATTGTAGTCTAAAGTCTAGTCAGGTGAAGAGCGCAAAAGAATTTGTATGGAACAACCACAAGAGATGACGTACATACTACATACAACATACACATAAACATATAGTACATAAAATGTTTGTGCGTTTCCCTTTCCCATGTGATCAAAAGAAGGAAACATTTCGACCTTGAATTCTTGAATTTCACTGGCCTTTGTTTTTCCTTTATTCTTTATTCTATAGATTCTAGATGCTAGATGCTAGATTTTGAATTCTGGATTCTAGATTCTAGTGGTGTACGGTGTAGTTGATACTTGACTAGACTCCACTTGAATGCGCTCCGCAGCCTTAGAGTTGTTCTGCCCTACTTTTAAATTGGCCGTATACTCTCTGTAAATATACACAGTGTACCGTCTGTACCGTCTGCCGATTGCCGTTTGCCGTGTACTGTGTGCCGTGCAAATATCTACACAGTGAAAAATAAAAAGGCTCTTGGAATTTCTCCCGTTGCTTCCCAGAGACATCTCGTGGAGGAATCACAAACTCGATCCACTTTTCCCTCTATCTTTTGTACTCTCTGTACTTTGTACTTTGTACACTGAAATTCGTACAGTATCCACAGTTCACATTTAGCATTTCAATTTTAATTTATCCATCTCATCTCGTCTCATCTCCTCTCGTCAAGTTTCATCACACTGTGAATTTAGGATTAGGAGTTTAGAAATTCTCCATTTTCCATTACCCACGATTCTCATTCCATTTTCCTCTATCTATAGGTGTTCTATTTCCTATACACTGTGCATTTTGTATACTGTAAATTTTACATTGTACATTGAACATAGTTTGAAACAAAAGACAACATTTGGATTTGGAATTTCCATGAGAAAATCTAAATCTAAATCCACAGTATCTAAATTCCATAGTGTCTACTTTCTAGTGTCTATAGTGTGTAGTGTCTACTTTCTGCATTAGATACTTTACACACACTTAAAATCCATCCAATCTCACATTTCTCTCGCTTTCTCCGTCTCGTTTACTGGCTGATGAGGAGCTCAGCTCTGCCGTTCAGCTCAGCTCAATGCGCATTAAAAAGACAGAATAAAAATGACCTCGTATTTCCTCTTTTTTACCTTACTTTGCTTTCTTTCTTTTCCCTCAAAAGATATGTAATGTGTATTGTGTGGAGATTGTAGATACATATGAATGTGCTCGTTTGGTAAACGGTGGATGGTGAATGGCGAATGGCGAATGGTGAATGGTGAATGGTAGTCAATGGCAGAGGATAATGGCAGAACGAGAAAGGTACAATGGAGTAGAATAGAATGGGAAGAAATGCAATACAGTACAGAATACAGAAGAGTACACAGTAAAATACAATCCAGAATCCTCGGCAGTTTCCCGATTCCAATCCGCCCTTTTTTATGGACAAAGTCATTTTCTCTCTCTTTTTTTATTTTCATTGTTATTTTTATTCCGGGTTTTATGACCAGTTTTACTCCGTTACTACGATCCTGCCCAATCCTCCAGCATTTCCACAACACACTCTTCCAATAGATTCCCATCCCGTCTTTTTGACTAAGGCTTTACTCTGTACGTCCCAAATACAGAAATACAGAAGTACAGATCCAACCCAAAATCTAGAATCTACAATCTACACACAGATATTTCCTCTACAGACCTACACATGGTACATGTGTAAAAATTGAGCTGGATTGAGCTGGATCGCTGGATCGGTGTTGTATTTATACTTGTAGTTGTATTTGTATTTTGTTTTTGAAAATCCCTTTTTAACACTAGTAGTTTGTCCCGGTTTTAGAATGAACTGTTCAAAATCCTCTACAAAAATAGAGGTTTATTCAATTGGTTTTGGTTTTGGTTTGGAACTTTGGAACTTGGATGTTTCACCATTCAACCATTCAACCTTTCAACATGTTCAACAACAACAACTTGTCTTGTAAATAAGATTGAATAAAATTGGAAGCAAGATAAAAGATCCACAAACACAATACACAATACACAATCATCATCATTTTTTCCTCAGTCACGTTCCTCAAAGCTCAAAGCTCAAAGTCTTTGAGTCAAAGGTGAAGGTGTGAAAGAAGAGATTCACCTTTATTTTTACGTATTATTATTAGCTTTAGGGGTGTTTCTTTCACTCCTAATTAAAGAGGTGGTGAAAGTAAGGGTTATAAATTAAAATGAAGGAGCTTTAAAATCATTTGGCATCTAGAATTCCTCTTTAATTTCCATTAGACAAATGCCCATGCCCATGGAAAACGTCAAATGGACAGGGAAGTAACGGTAAAAGTAAAAGTAAAAGTAAAAGAACAATGAATGACTGAATGAATGGTTTTTTACTCCTTTACTCTGTTCTCTTTTCTTTGTTCTTTGTTCTTTGTGTGTCATTTTCATTTTGCATGTATGGAGGACGTGAATGAAATGAATGACATTTCACATGCAGTCTAGTTCAAGTCGGTTCGGCTGATGTGAACGAGATGAGAAGAGGATGAATTAATTCTGGTTATTAAACTCAATTAGCAAAATAGCTCACTCCTTGACTCACTCTCACTCTCATTCCCCATTCACTATTCACCTCTCACTTGCTCTTTGTCATCATCTGTGCAGAATGTAGAATGTAGAGTGTAGAATGTAGAGTGAAAGGGAGGAAAATGAGACGGTTGTAATTGCTCAAGCTGTCAAAGGAACACCAACCATCCAAAATGCCAAAGGACAGAAAGAGGAGAGAGCAAACAGTGACTGGTGACTGGTGTGTGGAAAGTGTACAGTAGAAATTTGAGAGTCGAGAGTCACGAGTCACGGAATGTAATGTTCAATTTAATTTCTCCCATTTCACCACTTTCCCCACTTTCACCTCTGGTTTATGCATGTTCCTCATTTTCATTTCTCCACCATCCGCCTTCCGCCATCCACAGTTTCAGCTTCAGCTCCAGATGAAATAGAGAGAATAGTTAATGAGGACAAATGAATCACCAACTCCCTCTTTCACTTTCCCTAATTATTGCAACTTTTGTCATCATCATCATCTTCATCATCTTCATCATTATTATTATCATTATTACTTTTACTACTAGTATTACTAGTATTATTTTTTTAATATTTTTGGGTCGTTCAAAAACTTTGGGTTTGACTTTAACTTTGACTTTTTGGTCAGGTTTACATGGTACAGCAAAATAAAAGTATGATTTTGTAAGAGAAAAGTTTTTTTTCAACTTTTTTGTCTTTCCCGGTGCATCCGGTTTATTACGGCCATAAAGGGGAAATTAAGGAGAAAGTCATAAGAGTACAAGAGTACAAGTAATAAGGAAAGCCCCATGGCTAAATAATCTCGGTCATGAAAATGAAAATCACGAGGATGACGAAGGATGCCGCGATATGGAATATGGAATAATATAGAAGAAGAACATGTAAGAATTTTACGCATCGTGTAAAACTTTATGAGTGTTAACACTAGAAAACTAGAAAGATCAGATGAGTGTGGCTGAGTTGATGGTTGATTTGCTTGAAAAGAGAAAGTAAATATACAAGATTTACAAGGGAATCAGAATCAAAGTCAAAGCCAAGAAATTGGAGATGGAAAAGTAAAAGTAAAAGCACCAAATCTCGTGAACCGCTCGTCAATCTTTTCTCCTGTGGTAAAAAGGATGAAAAAT
>JABASP010003855.1:0-12257 GCA_019776565.1 Sminthurinus signatus
TGTAATGTGTATAATATAATATGATAGAACACGATGTTCCTTTGTCTAGAAAGTAGAAAGTCGCTTTCACTCTCTCTCTCTCTCATTTTGATTCTCATTCTCAGCATTCGTATGTAGTATGTAGAATGTATATTCACTGGAATTGAATTGAACCAAGATGAATCAAGTAGTGTTGAGTGTTGAGTTCATATGTGTTATCTGTGTGTTTGCAGATTTGGAATTTGGAATTTGGAATGCAAATTTAATCTTGTGACTTGGATTTGCAATTTTGACTATTGTCATATCTCATATCATCATTGGACATTGGACTATAATATTAAATATTAGTAGCTGGAATACAGAAGGAGATAGTTCATATAAAATATAAAGCCTCATACTTCATCCCATTGACTAGTAAAGAGAGAGAGAGAGAAAGAGAGAGAGGGGAGCGGAGAAAGTTTGAAAGTCCGTCAACGTACTTTAGTAGATAGAAAGAGAGAATAGGAAAAAGGTTTAATCCAAAAAGAGCCACGAGCGGACTAGACTAGGATAGAATAGTTGCTCATCTGTTGTATACATGAGTAATTTGTAATATGCAATATTACTTGGAATCTGTAGATTGTAGATTTTGGCTGTGGAATTGCAAAATTAATCTATTCACTCTCTGCTGCTTTGTGCTTTTTGTCCCGTTGGATGCTGGATGCTGTATTAATGTATTTTGGGAAAGGATGTGTACAGGATTAGAAATTAGAATGTAGGTATTTTCAGCATAGTTCTCAAGTTTGTAATTACGATGCAATTTTCCTTTTCATGTACTGTACACTTTATACAGGACATAATTGACGCACAAGCCATATCATCGTCCGAGGTTTCATCTGGCCTCGGCTCCTCTACTAATTTTCTCTTTTTCTCTACAATATCTAGAAATGTAAATACAAGTATTATTATTTATTATGTGTACTCTGTACTCTTTACACACAGGAAACGTGTACAGTGTACAGAATAATAGAGAAAGAGGCAATACAATATGTGTCTTGATTAAAATTCTTTGCCTGAAGGAAGTAAAATGTCTATTAGCTATTGTATGTTATGACACAAGTAAGAAGGTTCAGGACACACATGAGATTTAATTTTCAGTCTGAAAATACCAGCTTGTATAAAATACAAAGTACAGGCAAACTGTATTTTCCATTCACAATGAACATTGTGTTTTTGTTGTTCATTTGAAATTTATAGTAATAATAATAGCTTGGTATAATGTGTAATGTGTAGAAAGGGGTATTGATCATCACTGCGTGAGTAGTGAGTACTAATGACATTCCCAAATCATAGTAGAAAAGTATAGATGATTATTCGTAGTGTTATAGAAATATTTAAACCTGAAAAAGCTTTAATCACGGATATTTCTCAAAATACAAAATACAAATATTCTACAAGAATTACATTCACAACTGTGAAACGAAAATGGTCATTTGTCCTAGGATTATGTGGATAATAATAATAGATAATTTTAGCATCCATTTCATTACTTACTTGCTCATATCTATATATATATAGAATATACAGAATACATAATACAGACAAAAGCTATCAATGGCAAAGAGTGAAATAAAAACGGTATAATTTGTACTCTTCATTCCTCTTCCTGAAACTTCAGAATAACTAATGAATAGATACAGCCAGGCTTATAGTTATAACTTACATATACCTTGTCTTGACAAGGTTTAGCTTAAGCTTGAGCAGCATTCGTAATTCGTAGTGAAGAATATTTGTCTCAAAATTATGTAGTACGTATACTACATGTGGATAGAATAAATACAATATGGAAATTTGAAACTGTACCACGCTCTGTACAATATTATTTTCGTTAAAATTTGCAACTGCGTGTAAAGTATATATATTTAGTACGTATGCAAAAAAGGACACGGCACATTAATAATACATGACTTGTACATGTGTGTTTAATATTTTATTATGTATTATGTATGCAAAGGGTATATCTAAAAGATGAAAAGTCATATAAATAAGTAGATGCATAAATGTAATGGTGAGTTTGCATGTCATAATGTCGCTTGATTTTAAACCATTTCCGTGTATATGTGATATGAGGACTATAACACTTGTGAGTTCACATTGACCTTATACCTTGTACTTGTACGCCCTCATAATAATAACTGTGTATATTATATATATGTGTCGATGTTAGACACAAAATTTGACTTTGACTTTATATAATATACTAGTAAAAAGAGTTTTGTTTCTCTTTTTTATGTTACCATCTCCGTTGTTTTCCCCCAAGTTTGTGTAGATTGCAGATTCTAGAATGATGATGATGATCTTTGTGAGGGAACGTATCCTTTGTACATGTACGGTTTTAGTTTATGTTTTGTACATGTTGAATAGAGTGGAGAATAATATTATGTATGCATACCTCTGTACTCTGTGGAAATGCAAATAGTATGGTTGGTTTTGTGGAACAAACATACCTTTTTATGTGGGTTCTGTGTTGGTCCAAATATCATACATCTGTATTGATGGCTAGCGTATCTGCGGGGTAACATGTCTCCTCTTTTTGAATATTGACCAATTTCATGGCTGGATGTCAGTGAACATTGTACATTGTACATTGTACATGGACACAAGTTGGTTCTAACTACGACAATTTGAAGAGTAATGCCACTGCACTAGTTCCTGTGATGTGCACAGTGTACAATGTACAATGCACAACATTCAACAAATGCAAACAAACTGTACACTGTACATTGTACATGGAATAGCAATACACAAGTGTGTGTTTTTGTGTGTATTGTGTATTCCGTTTGGATTGGAAGTTGGTTGGAAGGGTCACAAAATTTAATGGGCAGATATTGTTTGTATGTGATCCTTGATGATGCCGACAGATTCATCCGTAGATGTATAGATGTAGCCATCTCGTCAATAAATGTAAAGATGTGGATTCTACACCAGTGACTAGCCAAAAGCCAAAATGTTTCATACTAACCGTCTTTTATGTTTATGTTTTTGACTCAACTTTGACTTTATCGGAAATATTTTTTTTTATCGGATACATAAAATTGACTTTGGAGAGAGATTGCTGTTGTTGTTCTTTTTTCTCTTCAACATGTGTGCTATGGATGTACTCTTCTCTTCTATATGTGGTTTTATTACCGAGGAGTCGTTTGCATTCACTGTAGCTAGTGGCTAATCACAATTGTAAATTGTTCTAAGCTCTAAGCTAAATCTGATGGACAGTATCTACAATTTTATTTGTGTATTTTTATACATGTATAAATGTCTATAATATGTATAACTTTTGTACAAATCTACGTATATTATTTTTTTATTATCATGTAGTTTTATGCTTATCGATTGCAAATCGTAAATAAAAGATATAACAACACAAAACAACATTACAAACTACTACTTTTTGTATTTATATGTGTAACATGTTAAATGTGAGTGTGATACATTATACATGTAACATGTATAATGTATACTGTATACGATCAATATCATGGATCATGGTACATTTAATAGTAGTATCTTTGTTTGTTTGATATTGTTTGTAGTTTGAAAAGGAATGAATGAAAGAAAGAAAGAAAGAAGGAAATGGTATATAAAAAAGCTTGTGCTCAGTGTTGTATAATTATTATTATTTTTTTGGTGGGGTGTTGCTCCTTTGTGATTTCCAAGCGTTGATTACATGGTTCGGAGAAAGGAACGAGTAATTTCACACTAAAGGTACTCCTTTCAAATACTGGCGAATGGAGAGCAGGTTTTGGTTTTTATACTTACAACTGAGGTGCATTTAGTGTACAACTCGCCGAAAAAAGGGGGAAAAGTATGCACAATACCAGTAACCAGTAAGCCACTTATGTATACTGTGTGTATGTATGTAAAGAGAAATTAAGACGTGTAACATGTAATTTGGAATTTAGCTGGAACATGAAATTCTAAATGCTATATAAAGGGAATCTCCATGTGACGCTTGGTCCAACTTGACTTTATGGTCTTAGGACAGGAGGAGTAGGATGTGTACTTAACTTGTGTCTTTGTTCCGAGTAATCTCTGCTCCGCTTGAGACTCCAGACTCAACTACCAGCTACACCAACCATGCCTTGAGACATCCGTATAGATATAAGTAGTAAAACTACTGGTGCTGAGGATACATGGTACATGGTGCATGGTGTCTTAATGTACTTTGAGAAAGGAGTATATCTCTCTCTTTCTTCCTCCTTATTCTGGATTAAACAAGTGTCTGTATGTACATAAATTGTAATGAGATGCTATTATTAGAGGACGTGAGGCTCCTTTGTACAATGACGGTGACGACAAGAGAGAGAAAATGGGTAGAAAGGAGAAAGAGAAGAGAAAGACACAAATAGAGCACTCCCATACCAGACAGTAGATACTAGATAGTAGATACTAGACTACTAGACTAGGCCAGTAGTTGACAAAGGTTGTTCAAAGGAATTACATTTTACTTTCACGTAGAACACGGAATAATATAGTGATGGCAAACCTACTTTTTCCTCCGCTTCTTTCCTTCAAAATACTAGAAACTGGAGACGAAGAGTTAATTGGTTTTGAATCGAATGAGAGTACAAAAAAAAACTTGTATTTGCATAATAATTGGAATTTCTATGGATGAAAATGAGGTTTTTTCATTTTGACTTTGGTTTTCTGTACAAAAAAATGCAACAGAATACAACACAGCACAACATCTCCAATCTCCAGTATATACAATATACAACATAATAATGAAACCTGCTTCTTCTTTCTTTTTTTTTTTTTTTAAAAAAAACCTGAACGTGGGCGAATATTAATACAATTTTATATTTTCTCCAAAGGTATAGTATATAGTATAGACGTAGGAGTCAGAGCTATGGATTTTGTATTGTACATTGTACTGTAAAGCTTACTGCATACATTATTACGCTACGAGACCATCGTTACTCATTTCATATTATTATGTCTACATGTAATCTTTGATAATAACATGCATAATAACTATTGGGTACAAAATCACGTTCTATTATTATTGACATTTGAGAATTGAGAACGGAGTACAGGTTGAGGTGGAAATACATGGGTTTGGAATTTCGAAACATTTTTTATGTCCATTCCTATAAAACTTTGTGTTTGTGGAAAGTCATGTATAGCAAGGGAAAATGACACCCATTTTCAAGTTTTAGGTTTTAGTATTCCTTTCTCCTTTTCACAATAATAATAATCATCATAATAATGATATCATAAGCTTTTGTATTACATGTTATGTAAATTTGGGTTAAGGCAAGTCATAATATTTGTACAGATGATTATTGTTTGTGTGCTGTGTCCTGACTTTGAGCCGTTTTGTAAACATGTCTGTTATTATTTACATGACTGATATTTCCCTGACTTTCCTTGTATGTTGTGTGTTTATGTTGTATTTATACATCTATCTCTTGAACAACTTTTTTTGTACTGATTGTTCAAATTTCAAGAGTATCATAATCAATGGATGATCATGGTTATCGCTATTATTATTATTATTAGTGAACATGTAAAAGATTGTTGTTCATGTCACAGGGAAATTGGAATAAGAATAAGAGGAGAAAGTAGACAAGTTTATGCTTTTAATCCAACTCCAAGTAAGAAAAAACTTGGAAAGATCATGCATGTGTATGAGTAATACACGTAGTCATATCTTTTATCGGAAAGAAGAAGAAGAAGAAATGTCGTGTTCTTTTAGTAAAGTAGGTATGTAGAATGTATACGCACATAGGATAAGGTGGAAAAGCTGCTGCTACTGCTACTGCTGTTGTTAGAAAGTAAGGAGAAAGGAGGAAGGAAAAGGAGAAGAAGGAAGGAGTTGGAGCTGGAGTGAGAGCATGCTACTTGTTTTATAGATCTTATACAATATACATGTATATTATACCGCCAATCGATTTTTTCTTGAGGACTGATATATGGTTGGAAAAGGAAAGGAGTGAAAGTGGGTAGAAAAGTCTGAAAAAGTTAGGTAATGCTGTTGCTAGAATCTAGAATAGATCTGAATGTAAGTGTGCTTGTACGTTGTATGCTGTGAGCTTTGTGCTGTATGTTGAATGTGGATAGATATGTACATGTTGTACGCGTCTGGCTGTGAAAAGGCACATTTCACATGAGCATTACATTTCGTTTCCAATTTGAATCCTTTTTCCCTAAAAAGTACATATGTAATAGACATACGTGCATATTATAAAATGTGTACTATGTGTGTGTTTACTCTCTACTCTGCATGAGCAATCCAGTCGTCTGTGGATGTGTGCAGGGGTTCGGATGTTGGATGTAGGATGTAGAATGAAGAACCTTTACTACTCTAAAGTCCTAGTTTGAAAAAGTGGGAAGATGGGACTGGAAACTGTGGATCTGGTTCTAGTTCTGGTTCTGGATCTGGACTTGTAGAACTCTACCATTACCCTACATATACATACCCATTCACATTTTGTATATTTACCCATACAGTTGTAATACATGGAGAGAAATTGGAGTGCTCTCCCTCTCTCACTCTCTGAATCTTCAAATGTGTGGTTCTCCTACTTTGCAATTTTTTTTCTCTGGGAGGTTCAAGCTTGAACCTTTACGATCATCCAAAACCAAATCCATTATACACCTCCAAATGTCATGTACATGTACATAATATATTTTACACATATTTTTTTTGAGCTAGCTGTACAATTTAAAGAAATCGCATGTGGTTTTTTTTTCAATCCTACATCTTTATTCCATATGTACAATGTACATTGTACAATTTACACTCACCCATCCAAAAGTGGAGACTGGAGAGTGGAGAGTCATGAAGTAGTAGTATTATAGTAATATGCGGGTTTGATCTGATCTGATCTGATAGGAAGGGGTCGTGGATCAGGTATCGGGAATCTTTGAGTTTTTGAGACCCGAGTCTTGGAGTTGGTAATAATTTACTATATTTGTACAGGAGATGGAAATGGAAATAGAACATGGTATAAAAAAGTTGGTACTGGTATTGGCAAAGAATTGAAGAATTGAAAGAAAGATAGAAAGAATAGTAAATAAGTTTTCAAATTCCAAAAGAATTTGTCAGTACTTTCAATCGTAAACTCTATGGATTCTGTATATATTTGGGAGGAAATGGAAGTAGGAGAGAAAAAGAAGGGGGAAAAGTTGACTTGTATATTCTGTATGGTCCATGTATGATGTATTATGTATTATGTATAAATACATATTGAGAGTTGAGAGTACAAAAATGTGAGCAAAAAGTAAACCATCAACATGAACGTTCCTTGATATTTGCTATCTATGAATCTATGTTCTACGTATGTATGAAATGGCATGGCTATTTTGTGATGGGAAATTGGCTCAATATAAAATATAATGTATAATGTACAATGTACATTGTACATAGAGGAGAAAGACACACAGATAGGCTTATAAACAAATGATACACATCTGTACCCACATCATCTTTTTTATATGCTTTCCTGTTCGTCCTTCTTTTTTTAGTTGTCTGTTCTTTTTTTTTGTCTTGTATGTACATTGTACATTGTACATAGTTGCACTTATTGCTCTGAATGTTGTCTTGTGTTAGAGAGAGAGGAAACTACCAGAGAGCTCTTCCTAAAGTCCTCCAGCAGACTCAAACTAAAGTTAAACACTTTCTACTTTCTATCTATAGAGCTGTGTCTGTGTAAAGTGAAAAGATGGACAGAATTGAATAAACCTCTATATGAGGTACTAACAAGAGTTATCTTATCGAGATCCGAGGAACTCGTCTTGGAAATGTTTCAGTTGTTTAGTTTTTTCTCGTTAAAACAATGAAAAATATCATTAATACTGTTAAAAAAATGTACATATTTTTCTTAATTATTACTGATGAATCAAAAACTGAACTTATGCTAAAAATGCTTTTAATAAAAAAAGAGAGTATTTAAAATCATGAAATTGTAGAAAAAGTTAGTTGCAGTACTTGAAGGGTTTATTCAGAGACGGACACATAATACTGTAATATGTAATATGCATGTGTGTATAAGTGTAAGTTGTAAGTGTGTGTGGGAAAGAAAAGGAGAGAAAGTCTCTGTCGTTTTCATCTGGAAGTAATCCTTGATAGTAGTACTGGTAGTAGTAAGAGTAGTTCTAGACTTCGTCGTCTTTGGAAGATGTTGGGAGATTGTAAAAGGAAAAGGACCAAGGAACAAGATGAAAATGTTTTATATTTATCATACCAACTCAACTTAATGTATGTAGCACACTACGTATACAGTATACAGTCTAAATGTATGTCTACATCTGGATTCTGGATATGTGGATGTGTAAAAGTAGATAGAGATGAATCTGACTGATTTGATCTCATCTTACTTTTTTCCTCTGTCTTTTCTCAGTTCTCCAGTCTGTAGCTTAACTTTTCCCCTCTCTTTTTCTCCTACTCTCTTGTTCTCGTACACTCTTGTGTTTCCCACTTTATTCTTTATTCATCTTCAGTTGAACTAAAATTAGGCCTGGAAGGACAAGAACTCTGGTCTCTTTATATCCTCTAGGCTCAACATCTCTAGATTCTAGATTCTAGACTCTTATATCAAGATGAAGAATCAAGAGGCAGTGAAGAGTCTGTAAAGTCTAGAGTCTAGAGTCTAGAGTACGTGTAATAGATAGATAGATGTATCTGTGGGTGATGGAGAAAACTCAAGTGTATCTACAATCTACATGCATCATTATCTACATATTATACATAATTTATATATTTCTATAGAGACAAAATCGTAGTAGTAATAGAAGTAGTGGTGGTGCATATGCATATGTCAATGAGAATAAAGGAACAACTCGATAATATTAAAAAAGACTTGTCGCCCTATTTGGCTTTCATTGAGAATTGAGAAGGAGAAGGAGAACGAGAACGATGTTGAGAGTTGACTGTAGATTTGATCTTTCACTCTGTGTTCATACAAATACTCACTTATACACACACATTGTCTCTACTGTGAGATAGTGAGAAAAACAAAGAGAGAGACACCGAGAGAAAGTAGGGGAAAGAGGAGACAAGACAAGAGAATGGCTACACTTATGGCCTCTCTCTCTTTCTCTCTCTCTTTCGTCTTGTATTACGTACACAATTACGCGAGACTCAGGACATTGGACATGAAATGGATGGATGGGATGAAATGGAATGGAGTCGGGTTGAATCTTTTCCTTTCTATTCGTGATCTTGTTCCTATGGTTTTCTTGTCCCTCTTATTCCCTCTTTCTTTCTTTCTTTCTTTCTTCCTTCCTTTCTTTATTTCTTAGACTTCTTGTATTTTGTCTTGTTCTACTAGCGTCAAGTATTTTTATACGTCTTTTCTCAGGATTATGTTTATTATTATGGAAGTCTGACGTCGTATATAGTTTTACGAGTAGTTTTTACAATTGCAAGCACGTTTTATCAACGGAGAGATTCCCCCCACAATTTATCTATCCGTGGGTGGAAGAATAAGTACTACTGTTTCATTTTCAGTTGTAGTTTGAGTGCATGTTCCTAGTACATAGTATTTCGGATCTAGGACGTAGTACCTACAACCTACAAACTAAAACCTAGGTAGTGGAGAGTTACATGACCATATGAGTGTATGTCTGTGCTCAACCAAAAACCACACTGGCAATTATGATACATTGTATGTATATTGTATATCCTACATTTTATATTATACGTGATAGGAAACGAAACTTTTTATTTTTTATTTATTGCAGAGGAGCAAAGGGACTCAAAAGATTTTATTCGAAAAAAAATCTAAATCTAAATCTAAAATAATTTGTTTGAACTTTAAAAAGAAGTCTTATAAATTGCGTTTATTATTTTCTATAGAATTCTATAAAGTAAAAGGATCAAAGTCAAAATAGAGAAATAAAGTAGAGAAAGGACTCTGGAAGAAAATTGGACGTGGGCTACTTTTGGTTTCTTTTTGAAAGGGATGAAAAGAGGATTTTCCGCAATTTTAGATATTTATTGTGTATTCAATCTGAGTATATTTAGAGTTTAGAGTTTAGACCACAACCAGATAATATGGATTTGTACATTGTACACATATTATTCTGCTCCATGGACCATACATACATGTTTTGAAAGAAATAGATCAAAATATTTTCAAAAAAAATATATAGAGAGTAAATCACAAGTGAAATTAAATTATGTTTGTGGTACGTGCCCTAAAGGTGTGCTGGAGTAATCATGTGAGACATTTATTACAGAACACATGTACCAACTTGGCTTTTACTGTATTTGAACAAGCACTTCTTAATGTCCATAATACATGTCATAAAATGGATTTCATATGTCGAAAGCCGAAAGCAATTCCGCATTCAACATCCAACATAACTTTAGTAAAGTGTGTACTATTTGAAATCTGCATTTGTAAGCATTATGATATTAGTCTTATCCTCATATTTAAGAGTACGTACGTGCTTCTTAGTTTTAAATTTATCATCGAAATTCACAATTCGTTTTTATAGTATGGTACTACTACTGTGTGACTTATAGTTTTATTACTTTGATCATGGGAACATGGGTTTTAGTTGCATGTTCCCTGATGGAGCAACTTACAAATTACATTTTTATGAGGATATATTATGCATTAAAGTTGGATATATTTCAAAAGGATGGTCAAACTTTTTATTTCAAGTGGTATCATTTTTAACTTTATTATGGTTTATGATTCGGGACGAAAGTATCTACAGTGTCTATGTTTTATGTATTTTATGTAGAAAATAAGATCCGTTTGCTTTGTGCCATATGGCAGAGTACGGGAGGGACACAACTATCTAGAATCTAGAGTAATTGTTTTAGAGCACATGTGTACGTTGTGAGTTATTTAGATATAATAAATTTATGGGTTTTACATTTCATTGTCTAAAGTTAGCACAGCAGTATGAGCAATGAGCAGTACTTGAAATAAGCAGAGCTATTATTACGATTGCTATTGTTATCTTTCAGATAATGGATTCCTTTTCTCTTTTCTCTTTGTTTCAAATGTAAATAGATAGCTGGACTAAAGTATTAAAGTAGCAAAGAGTGAAGAGTAAACAGTAAAGAATAAAGAGATTGGACTTACAAAGAGTCGGAGAAGGAGAAGGGTAAATAATCAGCACCAGGAATTAATTTCCAAACTCCTTCTCATTAGCCTTGTATATACAATAAATGTAGTGGAGTATATGGACTGTATTTGAATGAATGTAAATAAACATGAAAGTATACAGTACGTCAGTCTCGGAGTATCTTGTAGTAGTAGTTGTAGTAGTGGTAGTGTCTAGTGCGTCTACCCCGATTATTTTGCATAAGCTTAGAGGCATTATTTCATCATGGTAATTAGTATTTCTCGCAACATAAGCGGATTAATAGTTGAGCGAATGGATCTTGCCCTTTCTCTTTGCTGGTTTTCATTCTTCTTGTTCTTGGTCTTCTTTCTTCTTTATCCTGCCAGTTCAAATCCCTTGTGTTTCTTGGGTTCTTGATTCTTGATATAATATGTATACGTATAGTTGCCAGATTTTCAGACCCCAAAATAAGTACACCCCAAAATTTTTCCAAAACTTCCTATTTTATCTAGTGTAAGTTTTATTTAGTTGTAAGTTTTTGTAAGCTGAATTTTCATTTTGGCAGAGCAAAAGCCCTACATTTGTGATAAAAAATGCATATTTTTGAGTAAACACGAATCCTATCTATATTTCAATTTTATGGATATAAAAATGACAATTTGCACGTTAGAAGGGTAGAGATTTGTGAACAAGGCCAATTTTACACACTTTTCGAGCTAAGCGAGAAAGTTTTTGCAAAAAAACTTGGCTGTAATCAAATTTTCCGTGTACGAAACTCGGTTTTGAGTACCATTTTGAAAATTTTCTGATTGAAAATTTAGTGCAAAGAGTCGTCTATGTTTTCTAAGAGTTTAAGTTGAAATAATGAACTTGTGAAGAAAGTTCTAAATGAAAATCTTGATTTTGAGCTGAAAAATACCAAAATAATCGCTCAACAGAGCAAAATTTCAGGAATTTTTTGACGTTTCTGCTTAAAAAGTTTCAAAAATGTTCAATTTTGAAGAAAATTTTAGAAATTTTGTCCTATTAAACAAAAAAAATGATCATTTCAAGAAGAATTTTTGGGATTTTGCCACTAAATGATGAAAAAAGACCATGTTTGGGAAAATTTTCTAACTTATAAGTACACAAAGTCAAAATAAGTACATTTTGGTGTACTTATTGAAAATATTTTTTAAGAAGTACAGGGGTCTCAAAATAAGTACTGTACTGCG
>JABASP010003856.1:0-12256 GCA_019776565.1 Sminthurinus signatus
GTTTTGAATTCTAAATAATTTTATTGCTGGTTGTTGGCTGTTGGCTGTTGGTTGCCAGTTGCTGGTTTTTCAGCAGTCTTCCAATCTTCCAACTTCCAACTTTCAACATTTCCTTTTTGCTCATGCTCTCCCTACTTTTCATTTTTCATCGACTTCATTTCCTCTCTGCATGACTCTAGTTTTTTGAGTGCTCCTATTTGTTATTTGTCTTCCAAATTCCTCGCTGACACAATTATTGATGGGCTGGAAGTACAATGACGCACGAGACGTGAGTCGTGCGAACTTCAAACACCACATCTACTACAAACCATGCACATAACTGAGTACACTATACATTATACAGTGTGCATTTTACACATTACAAATTCAGCACGATTTATGATTTCGTTAATCACAAACTGTCATGTGTACTTGATTCTTTTATAAAAGAGGGTGATGATGGCAAGACGCATGGAACTGAATTGAGTTGAGTTGAATTGAATGAATGTCTTTACAAGATAAAGGGAATTGTTATTGCTATTATTCCGAGTTGCATTTCCACATGTCTCGCTCATTTTTAACTCCAACAGAGATATACTCATTTCCATTGCATTTCTACAATGTGCATTGTACATTGTACGTTTTACGTTTTACATCAGGAGTGCGCCGCTCTCTTTTTCATTTGTGTGTCTGACAGAATAATTGAAACACAAATGACTTGGTTTCTCCAACGTTGAACAAATAATAATAAATTGATACTATAAATTATAAATTGTAAATATGCATTGGATATAAAATATAAAATATTACAAAGGTTCAAGATTTTGATCATCATGTAAATATCACCTCAACTTTTACTCGAGAAATTTATCTTTAGTCAAGTTTGGTTTTGGTTTTGATTTTTTTATAAATTGGCATCAAGATCTTTTCTGAATCTGACATACGACCATTAAAAACAAAGCTAGATTTTTTCAGCCCTATTGTTTGTATATTTATAATGGAGTATAAATTGCAAATTTTCAAAGGAAATTGTTGATTCTTGAGATAATTGTACAAATAATATTCCGAGTTATGAATTATTGCTATAAATTTTAACATCCTTGGTTGTATTTACTTGTTGTGCTTTTAATGTTTTTTATTACTTCAACTTTGACTTTGACTTTGACCACGACTCATGTACATGAGCAACGGAAAAAAATATCAACTTGTCTTCAGAAAATCCAACGAAAATCCAACTAAAACTTACAAGTATTTCTTAAAACTAAATAACTTGTCATTTAAAAAATAAGTAAGAAGATTATTGAATTCCATTCCGGAAAAAACTTGACAAGCTTCAAAATTTATTGAATTGAGTTTTATGAGGAAAATCTCCACAGTTTACATCTTTTCCTTGACATCTTATATGATCATTTATCGTTGTAGTTTTATTACACACCTTTTTAAGCCTTGTGTAAAACCCTCAATCCTCAAAATTATGTGTTTGATGTCCTTTCGTAATCACAGGCATAATGATCTCAGAGTAATAAAAGATTCACTTGAAAGTTAAAAGCATCAAAAGTATACTTAAACTTGACCGTCATTAAGTAGATGACATGGATAAAGAGAACATACATATCCACGCACGTTCAACGTTCAAGTATTACGTGAATAATACAGAATCTGTATTACAGATACGACGCATAAATGTGGATTTAATCCATGTCATAATTACTATGAGCAGCCACAAGCAGCAATCAGACCAAACCAAACCAAACCAAACCATGTGTACTTCTTATACTTGTACAAAATCCAAATCCTCTTGTGGCTTTTTTGTTGGTATTACATAATTGTAAATACAGATTTTGTTGATGACGGGATGTGAAAAAGTCTAAGAGATGCTTGCTGTTGTTGTTGTTGTTGTTGGTTGTTGATTGTTGGTCAGTGGTCATTATCATAACAAGAATTTACAAGTACAAGTACAGTTCTGCTTTGTACAGCTCCTTCTGATCTGATCCTTTGATCATCAACCAAGTTGAAGGTAGGAGCACACAACACAATAACACAACAGTCAACAAAGATGTGCTCTACTCGCAGTTTCAATAGGGCATATCAGTTCTTTGACCTGTCTCTCTCTCTCTTCTTCAAATACACATGACTCACCATCATCATCATTATCCTCATCATCTGCATCTCTTCTACATTTTTTTTTGCATAATAATCCTAACACGTTCAATCCATGCCTAAAAAATTCCACTTAAACTTGAACTACATAATACAATATTATTGTATTATGTGAACTTGTAAAAAAAAAATTTTTAACTACATAAAAAAGTTCTGAGAATTGAAATAAGCCTCATTATAGATATTATCAGCAAGTCATACTCAAAATTTGATTTCAAAAGGTGATTTGTGATTCTATTTAATTCATTTTAGTATCTTTAGAATTCAAGTTCAGTATTTTTCAGAGTTCTAAAACTTCTTCTTTCCTGTAGCTTTTTTAACCAACTCTAAATTCAGTTGAACGATGTTTTTTTAGATAGTTTCAACTTTCAACTTGGTTGCCACAAAAGGAGCTACAGGATATTGAAATATTGCAGGAATTGTAAGGTTAAAATCAGTAGGAAAATATCGAGTTTTCTACCTATAACAAAGTTTAGCAATCATAACTTTTGTAAAATGGATTTTGAGTTATTTGAATGGAAAATGGAGTTAAATATTTGAAAGCTCATAACTCATAAAAAATGCATATGCTTTTGAACCAATTTCAAAACACATTAAAAGGGAATAGAATGAGGAAATATGCAAGAAAATCAATATTTGAATCAATCCAATCAATAAAAAAGGAAAACAGGACTGATGGACAGTGGGCAGTGGGCAGGGAATATTCTTCGTGTATACATTAATTCTACATTCTACAAGGTACATCATATCCTACGCGGCCGACTTTCGACTCGGGATCGGAATTGCAAGTATTTCCGAAACAGGCTCTTTGAATATTTTAGTACTTAAATTATAGCTGCGGTCGATGTATGCATATACGTTATACGTATAAGTATTTGACAAAATATTGTTTGTATTTGTTAAACCACACACGAACACATGAACACGAGGAGACGAAATAGATGTTTTAAAAAATAGTATAGTTCGTCGTACAAATTTTATTAAAATTACCATAAATGACGCAAATACGCATGTACAATGTACAATGTACATTTTATAGTTCTTTTCTCTTTTATTTTATTCCATGATTTAGCATTATTCAAGCGGGGTAGCCAAAGATATACAATATAAAAGTTTAACTAAAAGTAAAAAGAAGATTATTTTTAACTACACTGAGTAAAAAAAGTGAGAAAAGCGTAATTATTAACATATGTTTGTACTTTCATATAAACTTTACATTCTACACATTGTACATTATGGCTATAACTATTTGTAAAGACTAAAGATGAAGAAATAATGATTAAATCGGAGGGTTCCTTTACAAGCAAAGTTTAAGAAGGGGATAAAAAAATAACTACAGTAGTTTCTTTAGTAACTACAGACAAGAAAGATGTACAATATACAATGTACATATCGTGTTTTCTATCTATTCTAATATAAAGTAAAAGTGGTGGAGGAGCCGCTTTTAGTCTTAATGGTGTAAGTACTATAGCCGTTTGAGCCTGGCGGAAGAGAAAACACATGTGACTGCTGTTCTTGCTGCTGTTGGTGGTTGTTGGTGGGGATTTTAGTAGTCAGAGTAGCAGCTGGTACTGGTTCTGGCTCTGGTAGTGGTTCGGGTAGCAGAGTTGGAGACGCTTCCTCATTTTCCACTGGATAGATTAGTTGTGGAGAAAATTCGGGGGAAATCTGTACAGAATGATGAAACGGCTGTCCTTGGCTCAAGTTGGGCTCATATAAAAAGTGGTTTTGTACCGTTACATCTTGTGCATTTCCTCCGTAGCCTCCATATGTTTGAGCGGGTTCCGGATACACAATATTTGTTTCAATGTTTTCTACGTACTTGACTCCAGCTCCACTATAACCACCAGCATTTTCATTTCCACCACCAATACCAATGTCAGCTAGACTGTGACTTTGACTGTGAGTGTAATACAGTTGTTGACCCAGCTCCTGTTCCTGTTTCTGCACTGGTTCTGGCTCTGGCTCTGGCTCTGACTTTGAATTCGAATTTGACTTGTGGTCGGAAGAAGAAAGAGGTTGACTTTGAAATAAATTTGGTGGTGGAGTTGGAGGAAATGCTTCTGGTCGTACAAGTTCTAGAGAATTTGAAATTAGTTGTTGTTGAATCATCCGAGTTGGACTTGGAGTTGGAGTCGGAGTTGGAGGTTGAGGAGTGCCTTGAAGGGTATTTTCATGATCGGCTATTTTATTGCTACTGTACGTGTATTTCAAAGCTTGAGTCAACAACTTCCTCTCCTCCGTCAAAATTGACAATAGCTACACCACACATAACAAACAAATACTTAATACTGAGTGAAATACATGTACTTTACGTTTTACATTTTACATTACAAATTACAAATTACTAAACTTTTTAAAATACTTTTTAAAATACTTTTATTTTATCTACTGTACTTTATTTAAAAAAATTTTACTACAAACTATAGGTTTTTACTTGTGTTCTCTGTTTGAAAAATTACGGGAAAGTTACAAATTACAAATTAAAAGTGTAATGTATATTGTACATGTTAGGTTTTAGGTGTTAAAGTCAAGCTAAAGTTCCAAAGTCTAAAGTTCTAAAGTATACAGTCTAGAGTCTAGAGTCAAGCTGAAAGGAAATTACTGAATCATAAAACATCAAAAATGTGTACATTTTAGTATTTGGCGTCCATGATGATTGATGGTTTGGTTTTTGGTTAATGTTTCATGTTCTACTGATGTACGTTCAACGTTCAACGTGGAATGTGAAAGCATATAAAAATTAAAGCATTTTGTATTTTCTATGTTCATGTGGAAGGTTGTGCGCATTTGTACGATGTCCATGTATCCTTTGTTGACATGATCATCAAGTCTCGTATGAGTATTTTTGGCTTTGAGTTTTGAGTGTGACATGTGGCGCTTGTCCAAGTACATGCAAAATATAGTTTGCAGAAAGTTTGGTCTGTGGGCGTTAAGACTGTCTTGACTTTTACTTTTGGTTTGACTGAGAATTGAGAGTGACAATGAGAAAAGACAAAGTATCACAAAACTGTCTGTTCTACATTTCATTATTATGTAAATGTAAACAGGGTGAAATGGGTTTTGTCAGGACAAAATTCAAAACTACAAACTACAAACTGCAAAGTCAGAGTCAAAGTCAGCTAATTCTCAATTCTCAGCTTTTCATTTTATCATGTGTAATGTGTACGTTAATATAATATAATATGCTGTCTGCTGTCTGCATGGCTTGGATTTTCACCATAAACTTTCCCTTTGAAATTTCCAGATATTTACAGACTGCTCTGTGTGTGTGTGTGTGTGTGTCTGTGTGTGTAAACTTATTCAATTCAATTCAATGTTCGGTGTTCAATGCTCAATGCTCAATGCTAAACTTTTGATCCGATTGAATTGAACTGGATTATACTCACGTACGGAATTCACTCCAGGAACTGCTATGAATACTAAAAGATTGTTGAAAGGATTTCAATAGGAAAAGTAAGTAAAACTGCCAGTAAACGTAAGCGTAAGCGTGGACGTAAATGTAAACGTTAAACGTAAACGTAAACGTAAACGTAAACGTAAACGTAAATGTAATGTACATGGATGAAAAGTTTACGACCGTCATCTACTTTGTATGTAATGTATGATATATTTATATATACTTTATACTTTATGTAACCTGGATGCATGCACCGTATAATTTTTGAATCGGTTTCTATTCGTCTGTCGTCTTGTACTTTGTGTACTTTGTGTAGCCGAGGTTTCCATGACTCGGGTTGGTTTAATGCATGGTTATTTTTTGTAATGTTGTGATTTGATTCCCGATTTCTGTTTTCTGTCTTCTACTTTTTCTATATTTTATGGATTCTGGATTTTGGATTTTGGATTTTGGGTCGTAGAGATGGTGAATCCCACCATTAGTGGATTGCAAACATCCAAAATCCATTTGAATTGTCAATATCAAGCATTTTGGCTTGAATTATGGGGATGAAAATGGGACAGGAGGAGAGTAAAACGGAAAAAGGTAGAAATAGTTGAAATGGTTGCTGACCTGCGGAGTAACTCCAAGCATTTTCAAGGACGGAGGAACGTTCAGATTCTTGGGTACTTTCACATGTCCAAAGTCCACATAGTACAGTCTGCACCAAACTCCGAAAAAGTCAATATCAAAAATGGTGAGATCTCCGGGAAGGCTGAGGACCATGGTCTTCTTATCCGCCTTGACGAGCGGGGTATCACCTCCTGTTTCATCTGGAACAATTATTCCTTCTGGACCCGGCTTTCCCTTCCCAACCCAAAAGTGCACATCTGTGAAAGTCCAATCCAAAACAATCCAATCCAATAAAACACAATACAATACAAAACAATACAATAGAATGAAATGCAATAAAATCAAATCAAATTGCAAGAAAGATTTCCTCTTTTCCTCTATTCAGAGAATTAAAGTTGGGAAGTTGGGAAGTTTGGAGAAAGACAGAGGATATTAAAAGTTAAACGTCCGTGGCCCATGATTACACATTTGTTTACTGTTTACACATTTGTGCAGGAGTGCAAAAAGCATTTTACATGTGGTGTAGAAATCAAAAAATTCAAGAGCATTCAATGTTTAATGTTTAATGTTAACCTGGAGCCTGTCCGTCGTAGCTGAAGTCAGGAAGTAAAATTGTTTGAGCATCCACCACGACGATGGGTCCAGAGGCAACGGCATGTTGTCCAGAAAGAGATCCAATTCTAGAATGTAGATTGTAGATATAGTAAAAAGAGTTCCAATTTTACTTGTACTTGTACGGTGTACGTGTATAGAAATGCACCGAGTAAAACAAACAGACATTTTCACATCTGTGTGTCTTTCTCAATGTCAATATCAATATATTTCAATTTCGCATTCTCTTTCCGTATTCTGTATTCTCTTTATGTATTTTGTATGTTGTAGCTTACACATGGGGTTGTGGATAGTCCAAGTCAGCTGGGATGGCCAATTCTCCAAAGTTTACCTTTTTTGAGAGAGAGAATCAATAAAACCAGACATGAAGTAAATTATTACCATAATATTATATAATATGCACACTGTACATTGTACATGTAGATTGTAGATTTTAGATGCTTTGTAGTTTCTATAGTTTATAACTATTTTTAATGTTCATTGAACACTGTACTTTTATCTACTTGCATAAATTCTGCCGTAGTTTTACTCTATATACTGCATACTATACTGTACTGTCGTCAGACAGAAGTTGGCACTGGCAAAGTGATTTCATTAAACGTGTCGTCATTCTAACAGCTGATTTATTACCGGCTATCTTTTTGTCTTATCTACAGTAATCTAGAATCTACCATCTGCAATTTTCAAGGCTCTTCCTCTTCCTGATTCCTATTTCCCTAATTGCACGAGTAAAACGCAAAACCTTCCTCCGTCCTTTCATTCCTTTTATCTGCAATGAGTATTTTACTAAAAGTACTTTTACCTACAGCCTACATTTTATTTTATTTTTTGTAGTAATGAGAGACTTTTTCATGTGTACAACTTTTTAACACATGATGTGAATAGTGAATAGACATTTCCATGGAAATTTCAAGGGAGGAAAAGGAAAAAGTATACGACTAGAAGGAAACTGTGAAAGTAAACAGCGTAAGTGAAAGTTATCTAGAATCTAAAATTCTACATTCTAAAATTCTACGTCACTTTGGACTTTGGGTAAAGGATAATTCAAGGACTTGCTGACTACAGGAGACACTGGAGTTAAAGCATGGCACACGGTCTGTGGCTTGTGTAATAAGTAGTACAGGGAAAGTTGGGAATGGTGGTGGTAAGAAAGTTTCCGAGTTTTCTCCGGCAGACATGAACTTTACCCTCTATTTTCAAAATGCAAAAGTGTTGAGTGTTGAGTGTTGATGTTTGTCTGCTGGTCTGGTCTGTACATTGTACATTGAGCATGTGTGCCTGCTTAAACTTGTGAATACAAATATCTTTTCATCTCCTTGCACAATATGTACCTTTCGCCCTCTCTATTTTATCTCTCCCTTTATTCCGCTACGGTAGATAGTACATAGTAAATAGTAGAAAGTTAGATGGTGGAGAGAAAAGAAGGTTTGAATTCAGAATTTAGAATTTAGATGGAATCAGGCTAAATTTGAAATGGTATGCAAATATGTGAAATATTTTATGAGGGAAAAGATCTTGACAACAGAACCTCTCCAAAGGAGAGGGTGAAAAGATAAAGAGGAAGAGAAAGGAGGAAAAGGAAGTGAAAGTATAGTCTCAACAAAATTCAAAAGGCTGCAGGGTCATTACTATTACTATTTGCGTGATTACGCATACGGAATTGGATAAAGGAGAGGAGGAAGGAAAAGAGAAGGTTTTCGTAGTAAATGCAGAATACAGATTTGTGAGTTCTCTTTTCTGTACTCTGTACTCTGTAGTTAATCACAATCTCTCACCGACAACCACCACAAACATGAACCATCAACTGTCATAATATAAAAGCATACTACATAACACTTACACTAGTCTTCTTCTTTTCTTCTCCTTTCCTTTCACTTCACCTCACCTCACAACATCTCGTCTCCAGTCAACTCAACATCACATCCCTTGTCATCTCATCACATCTCATCTCCTCACATAAGACTAGACTAGACACGACGGGAGTTGTGGTGAATAAAAATTGATGAAGTGGAAAAGCTTTCCAAAAAAAACCCAACTAACTAGTAATGCTAACTAGCTTCGTTCTTCCTTCTCACTATGCAAATTTTATTTTCCATTCACTCCCAACTCCCAACTCTCGACTCTCACCTTCTATCGTTTCTCTTTTTATATGGGTGATAAGTTTTTTCAAAATCTAGATTTGTACGGCATTATGACATGTTTGGTTCTGATGTAAATATGAACTATGCTAGAATTTTACTCTACTTTTTTTTGAATAGATGACATTCAATACCAAGTACTGAGTATACATGTAAAATCTGCAATTTACAATCTACGTGTGAATGTGATATCAAGTAGAAGGAGAAGGATGACGGGTAAAATAAATTTGCTCCATACCTCATACGCTCGGCACCAAACAGCCAACCACTTAATATCACGGAGAGTGAGTCCGTCCGGCAGTGTTATCGTGACATCTTGGTTATTGTACGCTCCCAACACTTCCTTCCTGTCATTTCAACATGTTACACATTTCACATTTCACACACAGCCTCTCATTCACACATCACATCCACAGTCACAATCCACAGTCACAGTTCCATTCACATTCATATTCACATGGTTATACAAGTCATAATATAATGCAAATCCCATTTCAAAATGACATTACTCTCTCTCTCTCTCTCTCTCTTTCTCTCTCTTGGTGAAAATCTCCATCCCACAAATTCAAATCAAATGTCTAGAGTACTCAAATCTTGAATTCACATTCTCTCTTCCTCGTTCCTTGGCATTTGAGAAAGACGAGGGGAAAAGGTAGAAAGAAGAGAAAAATGCAAATCCAATTCCGTGTTCATATAACATATAACATATAACACGTACATATAATATATCGTCTTCCTCTTCCTCCTTTCAACTTGAACCTTTGACATTACTTACCTTGATTTCTGGGATGGAAGATTCTGTGAAATTTCAAATTCTGAGCGCAGAAAAGAGAAGAGAAATGAGAGATGACTGTTACTGAATTTCCTATTAGTAACTGTGATTGTGATTGTGACTGTGATTGTGGAGTAATTGAGAAGGATATGACTGAGAATTGAGAATACTCATGATGAGAAAAAAACTGGAATCCACTTACGTTCCCCGTTCATCTGGAATGATTATTCCTTGAGGACTTGGATGTTCCGTAAAACCCGTCCAAAAAAAGGCATCTAATGTCAAAATGTCAATGGAAAATTAATTATCTCATCAAAACCTTCAGATACGAATATTTTTTTCCAGGAAGTGGTGTGACCCAAAACGCAATTGATTAGTTAATTATCATGCTAAAAGTTACGAAAAAAACTACAAGCTAAAAACTACAAAACATAAATTACTTAAGCTTCATTAGCATTTCTAAATTGTGTAGTAATATAAAAATAGCAAGATAATATTCTACAAAAAAGTTGTTTAGGAAAAATTGAAGGACATTTTGATTTAAAAAAATGTCAAATGTGACTGGTGTACGCCAGAAGCCTTTGGAAATTTTGAAAGGTGTACAATTTACAATTTACAGCTTAAAATTATTGTGTTTAGAAACCGCAGGTTGAAAAATGCATCAAAAAAGGTTCCTACTTTCTTTCGTCATTTTAGCTTATATTTTGGTGCTTTACAGATACATTAAAGTACACTACTGTTTGATGTGTGCAAACGGATGGAATTCCAGTAAAAGTATTTGACTTGTGATTTTATATCACTGGGAAGTTTCCTCTACTGTCAATTGTCAATACATTTTGTTCTTTATTATTGTAACGTTGAAAACTGGAGACTGGAGACGTCCTCAAAATTGACATTTGTACACAAGTGCTGTCCTTGCTTTTGGTTTTGCTCCGATCCGCTTTTCATTACTGTTATTTGCACACCTATTCTGACTTGTGTATTGTGTAGAAAGAAAGAATACAGTTCACAGTGTACAATATACAATATACAATATACAAGCTTTTTATCGTCTCTCGTCTCTCGTCTAACGTCTAAAGTCTAATGCACTTGATGGAGGAATCCACATTTGTGCGTGTTTTCCCGTCACTCATTCACTGACTCGAGTAAAAGCAAAAGAAGTGTAAATAGTAAATAGTAAATAGAAAGTGGAAAATACCCGTCAGTCTCCACAGTAAATAAAATATCTGTCTAAATCCTGATGTGGTAATTGTGCACGGAGTGAAGTGCAACCAAGTGAAAGTTTATAGGAAGCAGTGAACAGAGGATAGGATTTTGACTTCATTTATACACAAGTATAAAAGCTAAATTATATTTCTGTGTAGTTTGCACTATTTTCCTCTGTATTCTGTATTCTGAATTCTACATTTCATCTTTAGTAGGAAATTTCAGTAGGAACCTTAAGCATTGACATCCTGCATTTCAATGGAGACTCCATCCCTTTGCATTTCATTTTCCATGTCATTCATTTTCACCATACGCGTGTATTTTGTAGGTTGTAAATATGTTGCGTAATATTCAAAATTCAAGCATGTGTAGATGTAGATTCTGATTCGAATTCGAGGTTTTGGCACATGCTTAATTACTCACATCTCGGTGCTTAAAAGTCCTTAGCTTTCCAGTTCCAGTTGACTTCATCCACAGAAACCCCGTATACACAAGATACAGGGTACAGGCAAAGTAAAAGCGGATGCGGATACGGATGTGGATGTGGAATCTGAAGCAAGTCAACGAGTTGGAATTTTATTTCATTTCATCTCGGTCCCGGAAATTCCTCTTCTTCAGTTTTCAGTTCCACTTGCTTGCAGCTTTCCCCAGCTCCAACTCCAGCTCCAGTTTCAACTTCTATTTCAATGCCAGCTCCACTTCTCACCATTTTCATCTTTCATTGGAATCAGAACCCAATTCTAAAATCCACGCTACATGCACTACAGACTGCTGACTGAATCTTGTGCAAAAGTAAAAGATAAAGCTGGAAAAAGTAAACTATCAAGATTTTTCCCCATTTTTTACGCCAGGAGAAACCTTGTGCTGTGCTCATGATGAAGTAAAAGTTGAAAGCTAAATTTATTTTGTACTTGGTATTTGGTATATTTTGGTGTATCGTAGATGTGGGTCAAAATAATATCGTACAGCTCCAAGCTTCACGATACAGCCGTTTTATGATAAGAATACTCAATGCTCAATGCCCAATCTCAATAATAAATTACAGTAATTATGGCGTGATTCCAACATCCCCTGAAGATTGAAGATTGAAGATCAATGTTGAACTATGAATACAGAATACAGAATGCAGAGTGTAGCCTGTATACATTTATGTATAAAGATAGTAAATAGCCACTAGTCAATCGTTGGTGGTGGTGAAGGGCAGGAAATACAAAGTACAAAGTACAAAATACCAGCGGAATACCAGAATGAACATTGTACATGTGTATAAATTATATATCAAAGGTATGATATCGATCTCTTATCGATCAATAGCCAAAAGTTTATGTCTGTATACATACTGTGTACGCTAAGTGAGATTTTATAGCTTGCAAAAAG
>JABASP010003857.1:0-12248 GCA_019776565.1 Sminthurinus signatus
TTCCCAACTGTATTTCCCAGTGACAACCAGGTCAAAGAAAATATTTCTCCTCCTGGAATTTTCATTAAAATTACAACCTCAATTATTATTATCATTATCATTATTTAGAATTTCATCTTTTTCTATTTTACTATTTTCTATTATCATCGAAATTCCAAACTGCGGATTCTATACACGCTAGATTAAATTGAACTGCATTGAATATTGAGTTTGATTGAATTGAATTGAGCATTGAATAGTCAAGTGTGGCATGATTTTCTGATTTTTGTAGAATTTCATGAGTTCTTGCCAAAGAAAATTTAAATAAAAATTCCAGAGTAAAATCTCTTAAAACCTTTTACCGTATTTATTTTGATGTACAAAAACTTTATACTTTGTACTTTATGCTTTTTCAAGGAGTGGCGACCATAGTGAACAAATTGAATAGCATGCCGTTCAACGACCACGATGAGCAACTGTTTGAGGCTTTCACCATATTTTGTGGTTTGGGGATCAACAATACGCTAACGTATGGAGAGTTGGAGATGGCTATCGCAAGACAAAAAGTGGCCATCGAAGTAAGTGCACTGTTTTTATTTTTTATTTGATGGATATTCTTATTCTTTATTTTCTTGATCCTTTTAACTAAAATATTTACACTTCTCATTCACCATTCACCATTCACATTCTCTTTACAATTGATACTGAGCATTGAGCCTTGAGCATTGACTAAAATATACCCAACACAAAAAAAGTAAATGCTGTATTTTTCTACTACTGTATGTTATATTTATAGTTTGAAGTAAGTAACAACAAAGTTCTCAAGTCTCAAGTTTCAAGCCAAGTTCATCTTGTCATTTATACAGTTATAGCTACAGTTTTTATTTAGATAGATTCTAAAGGCTCAAGGCTCAAGATTCAAGATTCAAGGCTAAATGCCTCATTCCACTCCTATTTCTTCCACTACATTTCATTTTCATTTTCATTATTTTTGTACATTTACACAGGAACTTGCTCACAGAAACAAATACAGACAAAAATAAAGATAAAAATGTATTCTATACCCGAGATTTATTTTGATATTGTTTTCTTCCAGGTTTTGTCATATCATGCCACAGCTTCAATGAAAGAAGTTGAGCCCATTATGGTGAGTTGCTCTTCTTTTTCTTCCTTTCTATTTTCTCTATATTTTGTTTTGATGGTTGATGCTTCATGATTCATGATGGTCGATGATTGTGTATCGGTTGAGTGAGCTTGAGTTGGATATGCTTTTGTTTGTGTTGTGCGTGCTGGAGGCTCGTATCAATTATCAATAAGAATAATAACAATATGATACGACTCTGAAATAAAAAACATGTATGCTTTCCCTTTTTGTCTTTTTTTTCTTTTTCTTTTGTCTTTTCTCTCACAATTTAAAAATAAAAGTAAAACTGGTATTTTAGTTGACACATCCAAGTCTGACATCAAGCACGAGCTACGTAAAGTACAGGAGATGTAATATGTACACAAGAAAAAGAAGAAGAAGAATAAGAAGCAAATAAAATGAGGAATAAAATATTTAATTTGTCTTGACTGTATGTTGTAAATAGTATTTTGTGTTTTGTGTGTTGCATGTTGCATGTCAATGTGATGTACACATTTTCTTATGTCTTGTCTTTTACTCCCTTTTCCTTTTACTCTCCATTAGCGTTGAGCACACTGTACAGTGCTTGGATTTTTTATTACAGAAAATAAAACATATAGTAGTTGAAGCCTATAACTTTTCCATGTTCTGCCGCATTTACGCAAAAAAAACAGAAGTAAAAGGAAACTAAAAATAGCAGGGAGAAAGTTAAATGTTGTGGGTTGAAGGATGGATGGATGGATGGATGTTGAAATGGATGAAATTTCAACGTGTATAAACATTCCGGAACCCGGATTCCGGTGTACGTGACCATCTCATTGTTTTTCTACTCAAGACTCAAGACTCAAGACTACAAATTCAAGATTCCAAATGAAAAGTCAAGATTCAAGAGTCGAAAGTATGAGAAACCACAAAAATGAAGAGAGAAATCAAATTTCTCTCTCTCTCTCTTGTCCTTTGCCCTGGTTGGAGAAATAAATCTGTGCTCGTGGGTTTTTTACCCTTGAAAAGTATTTTTTATGGATTCCGATTCCGATCCCGATCCCGAATTTTTCCCCTCTTCTCCATTTTCTTGACTCTTGACCATACACACTTTTTTGTGCCCACTGTAAAGTGGTGGATTTTTATATGTTGCATGAGTGTGCAGAGTGTGGATGGTGGATTGTGGATGTACATAAGGACGAGCAGATGACACTTGGTAATTTGATGATTTTCCTTGGATCTTTCTCTCTCTCTCGTTGTCTACATGCCCAACTTACAAGAAATACACTACTTAGTTCAACTTACACTGTACTTTGTACATTGTACATACATCCACAAAGTTTGCACACATTACATGTGGGGTGAATTCAATTCCTTTAAAAGTTTTCCTCGACTCCCGTCTCCCGTCACACAAGAAAAAGAAAAAGGAGAAGAAGAAGAAGAATAGGAGAAAGTAAAAAATACGCTGACAGTACCTTTTTAATGATGTCCTCAGGGGAAAATTCTCCTTCTCGTTTATCCGTCCCACAAAACCAAGAAAAAACAAACCACATCACACCACCACGACCTTTTGTGTAGACTGTAGACTCTAGACTCTAGACTTTAGTCTGTAGATTGTAGATTGTAGGCGGCAGACTGCTGTAGATTTACATTCTAGATTCTAGATATTTTATAGTGTATGCACGTCAATGTTAATGCATGTATAATATAATATAACAAAATATCCTATGTAGTTTGTCCTATGTGCGGATGTTACAAATGAAATGAAATGAAATGTGATGAAAAAGACAGATAGATGAGTCGAGTTTGAGTTTGGCTTTGAGTTTGACCCAGTTTTTCTCATTCCTTGACTTTTCTTTGTCTTGACAGAATAAAGAAGTTCCTAGTGCAGATGAATTGAATTTATGTTCGCAAGTGTTTGATGACTTTTCTCTGGACACAAATCAAATGGTGGTGAGCGCCATCCGGATGTTTATTGACCTGGGGCTCGTTTCCAAATTCAAAATGGACTATTCGGTAAGATTCTCTCTTTTTTCATGTGGATCTTCTAAGTGAAAATGTACAATGTACAATGTACATTGTACATGTTACATGTAACACGTCCTCACATATTTTAAGCATTTATCTTACATCTTACATCTTACACATACATAATATCGTGTGTCCCGTGTTACGCTCTTTCTATTTTTGGAACATGGAAGAATTTTACCTGTATATTTTATGCATTGCCCAAGAAAAAAACATGGGAACAAGAAGAAAGCTGATGGTATCAAAAATAAAAAGGGAAATTTCAAATCCAAATCTAAAATCTTTCCCAGTTTACACCGCATCAAGCATCAAGCATCGAGCATCAAGGATCCAGGATAAAGACAAAGATAGCTATGCACTTTACATGAGACTTTGTGCAAAAATCAACAAAGCAGAAATCAGAACCAGAATTTCAACCAGAACCAGAACCAGCCAACAAAAATGCTGTTATCACAACGACAAACTTTGTCCTTGTCCTTGTCACATTACTTTTTTTGATTTTGGACTCGGTCTCGTTTTCATTCTCGGTCTTTGTCTTTGTCGTCGTATTTGTCGTTTTGGTTGTCTTTGTCTTTGGTTGGTCTGGGGTCTCGTGTTATCTGAAAGTGTTGAAAAGAGCGGTGGATTGAGAACAGAATGGTACAAAATGATAGCTGTGGGTATTTCATCGCCCACTTTATACCAATAGAAAGCTACAACAAAAGTATAACTATAAGACTGTATCACTACAAACTATACTCTGTACCTGTGATCCAATAAAAGTAAAAGAAGAATGATAAAATCCAACGGAGATCGACGACTACAATTCTCTAGGGAAGGATTTCACTTCCATGTAAAATGTACAATGTACATTCTACACTGAAGTTAAATGGCATATGGCTGAAACTAACTTGACTTGTATCTCCTGTTACCTGAATGAATTGAACAATGAACATTGAGCGTGAATCGTTGATCGTTGATCGTTGAGCATTCAGGATTTTACATGGTTGAACATTGGACATTGAACATGTTCTGAAATGGCAATCGACCCGTGAAAATAGAGACAAAGACAAAAACAGGAAAATCCTCCATTTAACATCTCATATTGAGCATTGACAGTTGAGGATTCAGTATTCAGTGTACATACAAAATGAAATGGGGAAGAAAACGAGAATCGAGGATCCAGAATGGAGTAATAGACGTAAATACACAAAGACATGACCAATATGTATAATAATGTATAATGTATATTGATCCATTTCCACGCCATGATTTTGTATTTTTGGCCTTACTTTTACTTTACCGGTGCACTTCTGTCTTCTGTCCGTCCTAATGGTTCTTTATTTCAAACGGCTGGGAATTGTCCTATTTTCCACAGTTTTCCTAGGGTTTACCGTTTCTGATTTCAGATTTCTGACTTCTGATTTCTGATTTCTGAGCGGAGGTGCATTGTTCTTGTTCTAGTTTAACTGATATCCAAATACCAAATACCAAATACAGCCCTAGATTTCTTCTCCTGTCCCATGTCCCACGTTCCAGAGAGATAAAGGAATGAAAAAGATGTAAAAAGTTTGTTCGTGTATTATAACATGTGTGATGTGTAGTATTGTCATGTATAAAAGTACCTTTTTTCTCATTTTTCTTCCTCCAGGTTGTTTGTAGGTTTTTGCTGACTGTACAGAGGAATTATCGAGAAGTGCCGTATCACAATTGGCGTAAGTACAAGAAGTTGAACGTTGAAACAAGCATATTTTTTTCTCGATGGTTACTACTTATTACGATGATTATTTTATTTGATGTTTTTTGTTTCTATTTTTTGTCTTTCCGTTTATTTTTGCTGTATTTGTTTGGGTTATTCTTTTCATCAGTCCAGTCTCCAGTCTCCAGTCATTTGGATTGATTTGGTCTGATGAAGAGTAATAATAATAATAAAAACAGTTATTATTATTTTACTATTGTTGTTGTTATACCTTATCTTTTCATTTGTCATTGGTCATTGGTCATTTGTTGTGTAGAAAAATAATATCAATGTTGTTTTCTTTTCTCTTCTCTTTTCTCTAGGTCATGCGTTCAATGTAGCTCAAGTCATGTTCTTCATCCTCACGGTATGTTTTTTTCCAGATAGAATGATTCAAAACATGTACATAAAATTCCAACTAAAAATATCAATAGATGCAAAACTTTTAGGATCGACCGACTTTTTGTGACATTTTTTCCTTTGGAATATCTTAAATTCCCACTGACCGTGTTATTCATTTCAATACATTCAACACATTTAAATATTGGACAGACAATGTAACAAGCAAAAATGCCAGCTACAGACGCCTGATACCAGACAAAAGTACACAACAAAATCTTTCGTTCCCTTCTTTTGTATTTTGTCAGGATTCCATGTTCAACATGGAAATCTCATATGTATTTTTTGCCTTTCTTTTCTTAAAACTTTTGACACCGTTTTAGTAGTTGCTAAAGTCTGTCAAAGTTTCTTTTTTTAGATGGCTATTTAGATTTCTATTTTTTTGACTTTTTGACATTGACGATTGCCTCTTGAAAAGATAAATAGTTAAATGTTCAAGATACTTACAAGTGAAAGTAAAAGTAAAAAAGGTTTAACACGAACGACTTTTTACATTTACTTTTTTTTATTTTTCTATGTGAGCAGAGTTGTGAGATGAAGGATACATTTCCAGAGCTTGAAGTCCTCGCCATGTTTGTGGCCACCCTCGTTCACGACCTTGACCACAGAGGAACCAACAACTCCTTTCAAGCCAAGTGAGTAAACTTTATCCATTATCCATTAACCCACTAATTATTTCTTACTACTCCCATCCTATCTTTTTGTAGCCTTAAAAGTGTAATGTGAAGATGGGACTAAAAGTCAAAAAGTTTGCGTGCTAATTTTGTGCGGCTGATGATGAGTGCAATTTTTATGTCTTGAGACTTAAGACGAAAGAAGTGAGGCACGGAACATGGAGTATGTGAATGAATAAAAGTTAATAGAGTGTCCTCTTTTAACTTTTTTAAAAGAATTTAACCATGAGAAGCCAGATATTTAAAAATTAAAAAAGAACAGGGTTTACTTTAATTTTACTTTTACCTTTCATTTAAAACACTGCAGACTGTACACATTGTGAATTGTAAATTTGAATAGAGTTTTAATGTTGTTCCTACAATCACATTTTACATGTCATGTGTACTTCAGTAAGTAAACACTAGACACGAGACACGAGTTAATCAAAGCTAAAAAAAGAAGAAAGTTTGTTATCCTAGTTTCTCCTCTCTCGTTTTAGTACAAAAAAACGTTCCCTCTTCTTGTAATTTTTTGCTCAACCTCATAAAATCAAGTCCTTATTCTTATCTGTGATCTTGATGAAATAAGCTCATCAAGTTTATTTATGATGATGAGTAAGAAAATTGTTACCATTTTCCAGATGATTATCACACTCAGTCTTGAGACTTGACTCTCGTCTCTAAATAATATTATGACACACAAAAAACGAAGGATGAAAGATGAAAGACGTGAGACCTCAATTCGCTTGTATTCTGTCGTGCGAGTTGTGACGTAAGCGAAGCCTGACATTTCCCATTGAGTGTCGACTGTCGAGTATCGAGTATCGAGTATCGAGTATTGGCTGTCGCCGGCAAATGTACTTACTTTTTATCCCATAGAAAAAAGCAGAGTGCAGATATGAGCAAAGACTTTGAATGAGGACTGCCCTTACTCAAGTCTCAAATCATAAATAAGATGTCCCTACTTTTACTTTCTGGTCTACTTCTCAAGCAGAACTTGGAACTTGGGCAGGGCATGGAGTATGGAGTATGGAGAAAGCAAAGACGAAAAGGAGCAGGAAAACTTGAGTTCCATGTTTCACGTTCCATATTCGATTTGAGCAACTTGATTCAACTATTGTGAAATCTCTGTCTCTATATCGATGAAGGATGAAGGATGAACTGATGAATGAATCATTAATGAGGCTTCATTCCACTATCAACTCTTTTATTAGCTCTCCAAATCCAAATAGAAAATAGAGTAACCGTCTTTTTTCCTTCTTTTTTCTTTACACTCTACCCTCAAAATCCAATATTCTACGTTTTATTTCCTCCATTTTCTCTGAAAGATGAGAGTGATCATTATTCATTATTCGTCATACCACATGTAACTAGCACACAACATACAGCATACAGCATACCGTGAACGATGGAGGATGAAGAATGAAGAATGAAGTATGTCAAGTCAAGCGACAAGAGACATGAGACCAGAGACCAGAGACATAACACATGGGCGTTTGGCAGTTCAAGTTGAATTTCCAATGTCGAATTTGAATCCGTTCAATCAAATTTGATGAAATCAGTGGGCTTTCTTCACATCGCCTCACTTTCTCCTTCATTGCCTCCATTTTTCCATGGGATGGATTCATGCATTTATGGACTCATTGCCCTAGGGAGAAATAAAAAATTCAAAAGACACAGAAAAGAGAGATATCAAGGATTTTCTCTATCCGTATGATTAAGCAAGCAGGGCGATACTTCATGTAGATATGAACAATGTACACTTTGCATTGTAGAGTGTAGAATTTAGAGCCAGAAGGAGTAAATGTTAAAGAATATGAACATCACTGCTCCATGTGAAAAGTACACGCAATATTACTCCCATGTAAAATATTCCATCTTACATGTGCAATGTGCACTTCTTGTACATTGTACATTGTACATTTTACATGCAGTTTCAAGCTTGTGTAAATTTTCTCCAGTTATTCTTCTTTCCCGCATATTCAGCGATTGTTTTTTCTCGCTTCTCACTTCTCACCATCAGCATCAGAATCAGAATCAGTTCATAGCAGTATGGAAGTTTATCGAGGAATTGAGAAAGAAAGGAAGCGAGAGATGGAGAGATGGCCGATTGTGCATTCAGTATTCAGCCTTCAACATTCAACATACTTTACATGGAACATGGAACATTTTTTTCATACATCTTTATAGTGTGTATAGTTTATAGTTGATCCTTTCTAAACTCCAAAACCCGGGATTTAGAATCTAGAACCTAGAATCTGTGATGCATCTAGTTTTCTGTCTTACTCAATTTTGAGAGGAAAAGACGCGGATAAACGTTATACATTATACATGCACATTGCACATGTATGCGTATTTGCTCCAGCCTTTTTTTTGAATTCTGAACAATATTTTGGGCAAGATGCATCCATGTGAACTTTCAACTTGGCCTTTTTCCAAAAATCGCGAATCCTGAATGCTCAATACACAATACACCATGTACATTACATTATAGACATGAAATGGCTCACGATTATCATCAAACTAAAAACTCGGGATTTTCTTTTTAACTAATCATTTGTCTTGAATCTTACATCCAAATCCAAGTCCAATTGTACATCAGACAAAGACAGTCTTAATTTTTTTCATCTCCCATTTTTATTTGAAGTTGAAAGGGATGAATCATAAGATTAGTTGAATTAAAACAGTAGGTGTGGTTCATTCATCAATTCCTTGTTTGTTTGTTATTTTCAATGGAAAATGAAAAGCCTAATACATTAAATCCTCCACGCTCCACGCTCCACGCGCCGCCATGTGTACAAAGTAAAAATCTACAAATCATATAATACTTGTGTGGGTTGAATTTTGAATTGAAGATCAAATGAGAAGCGTTTGTCATTTATTGTGTTACTAATTCCTAATTATCTATTATCTATACAAAATACAAAACTAAAAATTATCATCACATGAATAAGTTTTTACCTCCAATGAAGAAAAAGCCATGTTTTATTTTTACTTTGACTGATTATTGATGTACAATATAAATTGTACAATGTACATGGAGAAAAAATTAAGTAAAATTACAAACTTTTGTACGCTTGTGTGGTTTGGTTGATGTGCTCATGTGGTTTTTGTGAATACAAAGTAAATGAAGCAACTAACCAGTGTTTTATATGTTTTGCTTTTATGAATTTGAATTTGAATTGAATAGGACGGGTTCCGCGATTGCTCTTCTCTATGGAACACAAAATACGATGGAACATCATCATTTTAATCATGCTGTGATGATCATCAACAGTGAGGTGAGTGTAGTCCGTACTTTTTACATTACACATTACACATTATTTCTTCATCATTCACTTCATCACCAGAAAACAGGCAGCACGAGTTCTACACTCTACACACCACACATTTAGCATTACACAGTACACGGTACACGCTGTACAGAATCCAGTGGAATCGAGAATCGAGTCAAGTCAAGTTGAATAAAAGTTAAGTGACGTCTCTTCAACTTTGAAGCTTGAGGTTCACCACGGAATTGCTGAGTACCGAGCACCGAGCACCGAGTAAAGAGAACCGAGTAAAGAGCAGAAAGTACAGAGTACAGAGTGTCGTGTTTTTATGTTTATGGCCTTGATACGACTGAATACTGAATATAAATGTGATGGGCGTAGGTATATATAGCAGGAAATCTTTGCGGTTTCTCCAAAGTGTTTCGTGCTTTCTCTATAATGCACCCATCTACAAATACAATCTACAATCTACACCACATGCATAATAATAATAATAATACCTAATACCACATACTTGAGTTTTCAACTTGACTTTATTACACTCCAGCCTCCGTCACATTCTCAACTCCTTCTACACAGAGTACAGAGTACAGAGCACAGAGTAAAGAGACTGGAACATGAATACTTTAAGAGCAAATGGGGAATTTGTTATTACGACGTATTGCTACTTGATGATAATGATAATGATAATTTACCGATATTACCATCACAACTCTCTTTTCTCTTCTACGATCCATGTACCATATAATGTGTAGTACTGTGTTATACTCCACTCTTCATTCTGATGTTGGAATTTGGAATGAAGTTCGAAAGAAAGGGAAATGTCAACTTTGTTTTCTGAGCCGATTCTTTGAATTTGTCAAGGTTGTGTTTGTCTCTACACTCAGTAGACTCGACACTCGACAGTCTACGTTTGAAACAAGTCCAATACCACACACAACTCTGCACAACATCGAGCTTCGAGCATCGAGCATGACATAAACACATCATCACCACAGAAGATAGAAGATGACATTCACGAGATGGACAAGACATTTTTATGAAAGAGAAAGATGAATGATGAATCTATCTATGGATGCTGAATACGATAAACGATAAACGATAAATGCGTGCAATTTTCTCTATTACATTATTAATTTTTCATAAAAAACCAAATGAAAATGAGCCAAATGCTAAATTACTCTCGTTCTTTACATAAGAATTTTGACGTAAGACTCATGTCAAGTAGGAAAATGAATAGATATTAAAACAGTTCTACTTTGTCCGGTAGAAGAATACCTAAATTAAATAGCTCAAAGCTCAAATCAAAAGTTTTTAACTGTTTGAATCAAAATTAACTAAAATTTATACGCTTGATTGTTTGATTCTTTGTCAAAGTTTTTCTGGTAAATGAGCAGGTGTAGAAAGTATTCAAATAGTAGAATTTTCGTCCAATGTACACTTGCTGTTAATAAAATTCCGATTGTTTGGCGATTATTTATTATTATTTAGACTTTAAATTTCCTCCAGACTCCAGACTCCAGACTCCAAACTCCATGCAAAATCTACTAATTATTGTAGCAATAATAAAAAATTGAAATTGAGTAGAATATTCATAGATAATTTGTTAATTTTGTCCTTTTATCTCTTTTTTTATGTATTTTTATTAGAATAAAGTTGACAAAAGGTCTTTTTTTTTAAATTTCCATCGGAGGATCAATGATAAAAACTAAAAACTATAAAAACTAGTGAAAATTAAAGAGGTAGTAAATAGTAAAGAGAAAAGAGACAAGAGAGAATGGAATGGAGGAGTGGAAAAAACTCTATATTCTTCATATGCACGTTTTTGTTGTTAGTTTGATCCTTTTTATTTTTTTACCGTCTTCGTTTGGAAATCCAAAAAGGAAATCCACAGAAGAGGAGTCAAACTAGAAAAAAAATTGTAGGAAAATTGAGCCCTGTGTACTGTGTACTTACCAAGTAGAAACTAGACATACAAACTGAACATTGAACAGTGAACATTGTTCATGTGAATAAAAAAGTAGAAAAAGAAGAATGAGGAAGAAGAAGAAGGAAAACAAGAAGAGTGGGAAAAGGCGTCTGACTCTGACTCTCACTTTCACTCCGACTGCACATTTTTTACAAGGGCAATAAATCATAAATGAGGTCAATTTTTATCCCCAAAAGAAATGTTTGGAGCTTTTCTTTCTTTTTCCTTTTCTACAATCTACAGTCTACAATCTACACACTTTTTCTCTTTTTTTTGATCCTCTCGACTGATGGCTAAGATGTGCGATCTTTTCCCCTTTCTCATCCTATTTCATACCATTTATTTTACATCTACGTTGGAATTTTTTCGGCATTTACCATTTACCATTTGCTCACAAGGCACAAAGTGTTTATAAAAGGTACAGCATTCCATTTTCCATTCCAAATATTTGTGTATACTTTTTCCTCTTTTTCCTCTTCATCCTACATTCTACAATAAATTCTCAAGCTCATTCATTCATCACTTTTGTTCATCGAGGAATTCAGCATCCAACCAAAAAACCAACCACTTTTCCATGTCACAATCCTTTCTCCTTTTTCCTCTTGAGTCTTGAGTCTTGAGGTATCCAAAATGAAAGTGAAAGTGGGGAAAGAAGTAAACCTGTGCTCTTGGAATAGTTATGAGTAAAAGTATTCAATGTACATTGTACATATCACCACACCAATGCTTCATAATCCACACAGACAAACACGCATATTGAATATTCCTACAATAAATATCTAGAAATTGTTAATCATTCGTATAAAAACTAGTTCTTTCTTTTGTATTTGTATTCTATATTCTGTGCTATAATATTTTATTTTTTTATAGGGCCACAATATATTTTCTGGACTGTCTTCTGAGCACTACAGTCGGGTCATGAACCTTCTCAAACAATGTATCTTAGCAACGGACCTCACCATTTATTTCCAGTGAGTTGAATAAACTGAATAAAAGTCTAATAAATAAAGATGAAATTCTAAATAATGATAATGATAATAATAATTGAGGTTGTAATTTTAATGAAAATTCCAGGAGGAGAAATATTTTCTTTGACCTGGTTGTCACTGGGAAATACAGTTGGGAA
>JABASP010003858.1:0-12240 GCA_019776565.1 Sminthurinus signatus
CTCATTGTGTCCAATGAGAATCTAATGATATCTAATGGTGCACTTAGTGAGATTCTAATGCGACTTTGGTCGAAAATCTCATTGAAATCCATGAAAATTCGATGAGAATCTAATCGATTCACATGGAAATCTCATCATATTTAAAATTTCAATATTTTTAATGAGATTTTAGTAATATTTTAATAAGGCTCAATGAGATTTTCATGATATTCTAATGAGATTTCAATGAGATATTCGACCAAAAAACCCATCATTCACCATAATAATATTTTTTTCTGAGGGGATGTTCAAGATTCAAGATATTGTCACCTTTTTGTATGCTGTATATTCAGTATCAAACGGAACAGTTGGTAAACGAGTTGGACATTCGACATTGGACATACGAGCAAGATTGATGAGGGCTGGTGCGTAATGTACAAAAGGTCGCCTTATCATAAACCCCATCTACACTGTGCGCGCCCCGTATTAGAAACCTGAGCTACATGTATGACTTTTTTTGTCTCCTTTAGTTTTGGATTTTTGGAAGGAGCATCTTTAGAAAACACGTGTCCTTCTTTATTTTAATTTTTTATGCGTACATGATGTCGGTTATCTCGAGACTTAAACAAGGAAGAAAACAAAAGATAATTCTACATTTTGGAATTTGGAATCCTAAACCTGGATCCCGGAATTTCATCTCAATGCAAAATGCAAAATATGGCCTTAAGCATCCTCACAAAAATGCAATCTAGGATCTAGATTCTAGAATATAAATTCCAAATTCTAGAGAGAGTACAGAGATGACGCGTGAAATTTATGCTTAGTATCACTTTGGTTTTTCCATTACGTTTAAAAATTAATGAGAAATGAGGTAGAAGGTAAGGGATAGAAGATGGATCATCCTTCTCACGTGAAGATTGTGGATTTTACATTGTACATGTTTTTATGTCTGCCTGTTTCTGTTTCACCCATCTTCTCCTACTTAATTCCACAAAGCATGAAACTTTCCTCCTTCTCCTGTTTTATAATAATTACCATCTGTTTTTCTAAAGAAAGAAGCAAAACCACGAGCATGTGCATACTGTACATTGTACATTGTACATGAATATTTTAGTGTGATTAGTTTACACAGGAAATTCGTGTACTCAATGTTCAATGTTCAATGTAAAATGTAAATCCACAACACAGTACACATGACACATCCAGTGTGTACAAATATTTTTTGCAAATCACTTATTTAAATTAATTGTTTGAAAAATGGGTAAACGGAAAGTGGGGCATGGAGCATGGAGAAAATTAAAATCCAGCCATGCGTAAATGTACAATGTACAAGAATGTTCCAGTATAATTTTTTTTGCCTCTTTTGTTTTTTGTTCAAAATACATAGAAATATAAATAAAAAATAGGAAATGATGTTTCTGTTTACATATTTGTGTGTGTGGGTTGATACATGTATTTTCTAGTTCAAAGTTCATGGTTCATAGTTCATGTTCGTGGTTCATGGTAAAGATTTGTACAGGTAAATACTGATTAAATTCTCTCATGTGTGTAGTGTGTACTGTGGTTACATGTATGAAATAGAAAAGAACACAGGTAAAACCAATTTTCTTTTTGCATACCCTTTTTTGTACATTGTACATTGTACATGTATAATGGTTGGCATGAATAAGAATAAGAATACGTATAACATTTGTCTTGGGCACACAACATGTAGGAAGAAAACTAGTCAAGTGGTACAGTTTGGGTTTCGGTTTGGTTTCCATCTCACATTCACATTCACAGTTCACAGTCCACAGTTGCTCAAAATAGGGCAAGGCAGAAATAGAGACAGGCCAAAATACATAAATTTCAGGAAACAACAAGTACCTTTTTCTTATTCTTGTTCTTTTTCTGCTCCACCAGAACTCATTCATTTACTGAATGTGGTCGAATGAGGAGAAAGAGAGAGAGAGAGAGAGAGGTAGTGTTCACTCTTGCTTCATTTTCGTTTTCATTTTCATTTTCATTGGCTTGGCCAATGTGTGTGTCTGTGTGTGTGCAAGTCTTTGTATATTCATCTGAGTTTATTTGAAGATGCAGTAGTATACATATGCAGTACAGTTTCAGTTTGGTTTGGTTTGGTCTGGTCTGGTCTCCTTGTTGAACCTCAATTGTAATTTGTGGTTTTCGTTTACATCCACTTTCTCTTTGTGTGTGTGGGTGTGTGTTTGTTGGAACAAGGAGGAAGATGCATGTGTAATGTGTAATGTGTAAGTACCACAAAAGACAAGACGAGTCTCTTGGATACGAAAGAAAATCTCCCTTTGTCTAGGAAAATTGCTTTTCCTTGTCTTGTCTTGTCCACAGTGTACAGGCTCTTGGTTTCTCATTCTCTTCCATTTAACCTCCTGGACGAAGTTTCCTTCATCCAGCTTCCAGCTTTCAACATCCAGTACCAAGTATAACCTTTTAGTAACTTGGCTGCAACAGTTTCTTTTCCTTGTACACCACAGCATCATATCCAATGTACAATGTACATATTTTCTGCCCATACATTGAAACATTTAAACATGGAAACAGGAGGAGGCATCTCATCATTAGTCGAGAATAGAAAACTAGAAAAAATGGAAAGTAAAAAATATTCTTGGGACATCCCATTTAAAATTTGACATTTTTAAGTATTTCATAAAATCATGCAGGAATTTTTAACTGACTTTATTTACTCTTTCAAATATAATTGCTTGAAGTACCTCACATTTTCCGGAAAAAACGTTGAAACTCGATAAAGTTCAAGTTGTGGTTTTGATAATGTCCGGCTACTGACAGAATCAACAATAGTGTGCGCATTTAATAATAGTTTAAAATTGTAAGTACAAGAAAAGAAGTACATTGGAGCAATATTTGTACAATAGAATCACAAATAGTAAAAACAAAATAACCTTATTACGCATCTTACAAAGCTTTGTTCGTGTTTATAAAAAAGCTAGCAAAAGGAAGAAACATTTTCTACTTAATACTAGCTCAGCACCAAAATCTTAATCTAAATCTAGATCCAGATCTTGATCCTCACCACCCAGATCCATAACAGAAGACAGAAGAAGCGGAAATCCTCTTTGTGAAATCCTTTATAATCGCCCTGTCTTTAAATGGATTAGTCTTAAAGTAGCGAGAAAGTTGTTAAACTTGATCAAGTGAAAACTCTCCATTCTGTGCAGCAGGATGTTTCCTACCATCTCCGTAGATTCTAGAATTTAGAATCTAGACGCTGGATTTTAGAGTGCACTTCTTCCATGTGAATCCTCAGCCAGTCTCAGTAATTTAATAAAGTATCCCACATTTTTCATAACCCTGCCCCACCAAAACTTGTAACCTTCTTTGTAATCCATCCCTTTTTCAGCACTTTTACACATGATGCAGCAAATTCCAAATGCAGAACTTTATTTTCTCATGTTTGCAAAAAGAAATTAACATTTTTGTTTGATATGTTTTAGACATGTTTAAAATATACATTTTCATTTATGTGCAATGTACAATGCGCAAGTAGTCAAAATACTTGTTTAATGTGTTTCCGTTTGCCCAACCTTACCCATAATAAATACAGATGAAATAAAATGAAAGAAAAGTTTCAGGTAGAAAAAATCAGATATTCCCTGTGCATTACATATTACAGATTACTCATATTTTTGATACTTTTTTATATTTTTGAACTGATGTTTTTGATTTTGACACGCATAATAGAGAAAAATCTGAACCTCAGAGTCATTTATTAGATACAAAAAGTACGATAATGACATCGTTTTCTTTGAAAAAAATCAGGAGTATCTGGTCTCAGGTTGCCAACCAAACTATCTATTTTCATGCCCATTTAGATGAACACTGAACACTAAACACTGAACCGAGTAAAGAAAAAGCTTTAAAATCAAAGTCTCTGCCTTGAAGTTGAATCCTGAAGTTGACCAAGTAATACAAAGAACGTACATATTACATATAGGAAGAGGAAACTGTTCTCCTTCTTTCTTTTACTTTTGCTTTTACTTCTACTGGGGATCTGCATTAAATTTTTATGCTATCTTATAGCTTGTTCTTGTGATAGTTTCATCCCACACACACACGCCTTACAAACTTTCCACCCAACCAAACCCAACAAGTATCACGTCTAGAGTCTAGACTTAACTTTCGATATGTACAATGTACAAGTTTCTCCTTTGGTAAAAGTATTTAGTACATGTTTTCCATGTCAATGTATCTAGAATCTAGAACCTAGAATCTAGTATCTGGAATTTAGAGTGTGGGGGAATAGAAATGTATCCATGCACAAGTTATCCATTTTTCGATTAGGATTAAACGATGAGTTTCTCTAGGGAGTTTTAACAAATGAATCTTTCATATCCACGAGTCACTCACACTCATGCTGATAGTGCTGATAGTGCAAGTGATAATAATGATGCTACAGCTACAGCCACAGCCACATCCACAAGATACTATGGGTTTTACTAATGATTATGCCATGACTTTCCCCTTTCTTCATTTTTAAGTACAGAGGACATGTAAGAAATTTCTACTTTCCTTTTTTCCCTCATCACATTTATGCATCCGCTTTCAAATCTCAGGATGGATTTAAAGAGTAATAGAGTATAGAGTGTAGAGAATGAAGATGCATTCATTCATTGATCCATCCATCCACACTCCAGATTCCAGATCCAAACTCCATAAGGGATGTAAAAAGTAGTTAAAATTAGGTACTTACTTTGAAACTGACAATAACAAAGCCATTTCTCATGATATTATGGTACATCCGATCCAATCCAAAATCCCGAATCCAACGCATGTCAATGGAAAAGGGATCAAGCAGCATGAGTACATGTACAATACACAATGTACATGGAAAAGAAATGGAAAGTGATAATGGACTCGAGAGTTTCAGAAATACTTTTAGATCTCATATTGATACGCCATCAGCCATCAGCCACAACTGTTTTGGTTTTGGAGACACTTCATGTAAGATGTTAGGCTAAGTTCTAAAAGTGCCTTTATGACTACGTTACCTTTTAAATCGTATTGGATGAATATTGTCATCATCGTCTTCGTCTTTGTCAGCATTGTCATAATCGTAATCATGATCGGTGATATAAAATTTCCCAGATGAGCCGTTCTCATTCTCATTCTTATTCTGCTCAATACTTCATAAAAAATACAAAACAATGTGTTTTGTGCATCATATTCATTGTAATAAAAGTCAAAGCACACCTTCTTGAAAGCTTCTTAGTGGCTGAAAAACATGTGTAAAATTCAAGGAAAGTGAAAGTAAAGATGTTTTAACAGCTGCATTCTCAATTCTAAATCAATGCAAGATCGATGAAGATTTCAAGTGTAGCAACATTATATGATGCAACTCCCTGTGCATTGTGTATTAATAAATGGACGTCATTTAATGCTTTCATATTTTATGGTATTTTGAGAACTTTGAGAGAAATGCAGTAAAACGACATGGAATTGAAATTATGAGCTTAACAAAATAACAAAACCACACCCCTCTTTGAAAAAAGGTAATGATGAAAAAGTATTGAATATTAAAAAAAATCCAGCATGCAATTTCTGCAGCTAAGGCATTTAATGAGGTTCACATATCAAATCAAATCAACCAAAGGAAATTTTTCCTTAAGATTTAAACACGGGATATGGGATTTCCTAATGCGTCTACCCTCGAGCTATTCGATTAGATTAGACTAGAAAACTAAAAAAGACCTTGAAACATTTTCTTTTACACGTAAGCCGTACGCACAAAAATACTGGCTATTGATGTACAATATTTTAACCTCACGTTTTAGGAGCCCTCCGGCCATTGTAAACATGTACCTATGTACAGAAATAAATTAAGTAGCTGATATCATTTATGGATTGAACTGCATTGTGTATTGTGTCTCAAATGCATTCTGGATTCTTAAACGTTGATAAAAACGAATCGCCTTAAAAGCGTAAATGCTTACGGCACTCGAAGCGAAGCCGACTATAAAAAATACAAATTCATGTCCATCCACTTTCATACAATTATTCACATGTACTTCAAGTTACTTTTTACCATGTGTTCAGTACAGTTCAAAATTTGGCCGCTAGGTGACGCCACTAAAGAGTTCAAAATTTGGCCGCTAGGTGGCGCCAATGATGAGTTCCAAATGTGATCGCTACAGGCCTCCACTAACGTGTTTAAAATTTGATGATTAGATGGCGTACTCAAAATATGCTCAGACGATCACAATAATAAGCCCCGCTTCACAAAAATAGACTGTTGAAAATTCATAATGTCTTATTCGGCGAGTACTTGCCAAGGATAACGGTATTTTGTGATGTAACTGCTATTGTAAATTCTAGTGTTGATCTTCCAAACTCCAACGTGTGACATATGAAGTGCAGAACAAATTTCTACTGTTTATGAGATAGTTTAATGAAAAGTAAAAGGGAAAAACATGACGAAAGTCTGATAAATAAAGTCTTATCTTATAATGAAATTATCCTAGTTTTCAACTCATGACTGTAGATAACTTTGTACTTTGTTTGAACGAGATTTATCCAGGAGTCATGCAATACCGTACATGTATACCGTGTTGAATTTTAACTAGGGGTAAAATATGTCTTTCCTCATCAAAAGATGAGTAAATTTCTACCACCTTTAGACAGTTCAAGAATTAAAAGGCACACATTAAAACACTAATGCGTGTTATATTAATTATTCATAAACTTTCACATGTCACAATACAGCGTGGGATGACGTTTTGAAATCTGTACCATGTCACACATTTCAACAGATAAGTACAAAGTACAGACTACAGACATGTCTACACTTTGTCCATAAACAAATGTGCTGACTGAAAACTGGCTGTTCTTTACTCGTCTCCTTTCCTGACTTTGTCTTTACGTTTCATCTTTACTGGCCCATATTTTGTAGGGTACGTGTGTACACATTTAAAGTTTTCTCAACTGTCCCAAGTTTTGCATTTATTCCTATTTTGTGGACGTTTGTTTTTCTGTTTTTACATGTATTTGTAGTTGTATTTGTATTTGTATTTGTAGTCCTTGGTTCTTCTTTGCTCTGTTTACGTAATGTTTCACTTTATCTCTCATCTTCCTCGTCTAGCAGATTCTAGCAACTTTCTCCATCTCCATTTCTTTTCATCACCTCCTCTAAATCTAAAGGAATAGAATCTTGCAGACCGGAAGAAAAGTGAAACAAAGTTTGAGTTTGCAAAAAGGAAAAAATTTGTAGCACAAAATAGTTTTTTTGTCCCGAAATGAAATTTTACATGCAGTTTTGCACTGACTTTGAAGATTCTTGATTTTTGATACTTGATGTTTTATTCTTGTGTGTCATAAGTCCTTGCATTTTTCTTTGAGAACCTTTTTTCTCCTGTTCCTCTTCTTCTTTGGGAACGGCGAAACGAGTTTTGCAACGATACTATTCTCAAGTTTTCTCAAAGAGTTATTTTAAACGGTGTGGCAAAGAGTTTGGAGTTTGGAGTTTTGTCATAGTTTGAGACTTGTGCAAAATCTTGTATCTGGAGTGGAGACTGGAATGAACAAGATGGTGAACAAACAGGAGAGGACAAACACCCAAAGACGGCGTCAAACATATTTATACAAAATGAAACTAGTAACTATAGAAACTACTGACAACATGCCTGGATAAACAGAACCAAAATCAAATGGAGAATAAACACAAGTCAGAACGATCTATCAACATCAATATAAATAATAAATAGACAAGTAAAACTTTGTCAATTTCCGACTTTTTCAAGGGAAACAAACTCCAAGCTGTGAATGTCCTGTGAACTCTGTACTCGTTACTTTTTATACAGGAGACAGTGGGTATGATGTATTATGTCACGTCAAAATATGTATTCCCAAGACACAATGTGTGAGGAAACGATGAGACAACAGAAACTGCATAAAATTCCTTTTCGTTTTTAGGAAGCAAAGCTTACTGTTATAATTGTTGTATCAATCTGGCTGTATGTCAGTCTGTGTACAAGACTTGTACTACAAGTAGCCATCTAGCGGTTAAACTTGAAAACCGTAAGTGCGCCATCTTGTGGACAAATACAAGAACTAGTTTAAAGTGCATGATTCGATGACTTATTTTTATAGTCAGCTTCGCTTCCTGAGCCTAAAGCATTTATACTTTTAAGGCGACTCAAAATCGTCATGAAATGAGGATTTTTTACTTCATTTTAATACTGATTTACATTTCTTGCATAAATTTTCTTCTCCTTGGTTCAAGCTTTCTTTTTATTCATCCAAAGAAAATCTAGATTCTATATGATTTTTCACTTGCACTTTGATTCACATTTTGATGTAGCTTTGGACACTTTGGTTCACTGCGTTTTGCAGTGATGTCCATTAGATTTCCAACTAAACTAAAACTAAACTAATTTTTTTTAGACCCGGAGCAACTAAACTAAAACTGAACTAATTTTTTTCGAAATTTTTTTTACTAAACTAAAACTGAACTAATTTTTTTCCTAATTTTCTTTTACTAAACTAAAACTGAACTATTTTTTTTTCTAAATTTTTTTACTCAACTAAAACTGAACTAATTTTTTTTTCAAAAAAAACGAACTAAACTAAAACTAAACTAGTTTTTCCCAAAAAAAATTTTCAACTAAAACTAAACTAATTTTTTTTTTCAAAAAAATTGTCAAACTAAAACTAAACTAATTTTAAAAAAAATTTTTAGTTCAACTAAAACTAAACTAGTTCTTGCTACAACCAAAACTTGCACGAAATATTATGAGGATGCAATAAAATAAGATGAGATAAACACAATAATATTACTTAACAAATTAAATTCGGATGCTGAAAGGAAAACAATGATACAGTTTAACATTTACTACTATTTATATTTTCAGATACCTACTTTGACTTTATTACTTTGAATAGCATAATATAATACAAAATAGTTGACAACTGAATGCATTTTGCAACATTGCAATCATGAAATAAGAAAAGTAGGTAACATTTGAAGTAACACGTAAGTAAAATGACTAAAGCCGACAGGACTTTTTTTAGACAGACAGTTTTTACAAAAAAAGGACTTGGTCTGACCAAGTCCTTTTTAAATATAGAACAATCAAACAAAAGTAACATGTACAAATGTTATGTACAATGTACAACTTATATTTGTATCCTAAATGCTAATGCAAAATACAATATATTGGTTACTGATACTTTCATGTAGAGTCCGGTCAGACCGGACTCTTTATTTTTAAAAGAGTTATTTTTGTTTAGATAGAATTTTTGAGTACTGATCTTTAATAAGTAATAAGTTTTCCACTCTTTTGATCTTGAGTCTGTTTCGGCGACGTCTCTTTATTACTCCACCGGCAGAGAACAACCGCTCTACTTCCCCGGAACTGGCTGGAATGGCAAGGTGAATTCGAGCCATTTCACATAATATGGGAAACATTTTTGTAGAAGCCTTCTCTCTCCAATAGTTTAAAATATCTTCCTTTTTCTCAGTTCCATTGGAATCCTTTTTGGTCACCGAAAGTCTCCCCTCCTCCAAATATTTTTCCACTTCAGTTTTCATGCTATCACTAACACCTGGTAAATCACTGATAATTGAAAACATGTCATCATCATCATCATTATTATTATTATGAGCTGTTCCCGTTTGTTGTGTAGAAGCACCACCGGTGTCACAAGATTTTTCCATATCATATCTGTGAGAATGAAACTGAAAGTCTGATTCAAAAACATCACGAGCTTCTCTCTTTGTCTTGAGCTTAAGTGGTCCAACAGTCTGTCAGGAAACAGAAATAAAAAAAATAAGGACTTGTTGATAATAAACTTTAAAAGTTTTGCATAATGCAGTTAAATACGTTAATCCCACTTCAATAAATTTATATTATTTTTAATAAAATAAACGAGGTTTCGGTCTGACCGAAACCTCTAAAAACAAAATATATACATAAAATGAATATCTGTATACTAAAAAATAATTATACTTGTATTATATTTAGTATATTACCTCAGCAGAAAATAGAGCATCTTTAAAACGGGGATCGAGTATTGTGGATATAATAAACTTTTGGTCTTTCAAAACTTTGGTGAATCTTTCATCTCCCTTTTTGTTGTGTTGTAAATATTTCAATAAAGAATTACGGAATGAGTTAAAATAAACACAATCCAATGTGACAAGCTTCTTCTGGAGTTCTAAAATGCAATTGAATACAATTGATGAAGTAACTCCGTTTCCTTGAAACAAATCAGTCACTTTTTTGAATGGTCTTAAAATTTTTAGGAGCTCAGTAATCTTCTTTCTCATCATACTATTTGGAATTTTCTTCTTTTTTGGTTTTTGTTTGATTTTTGTCACTTTATCTCCAACAACTTCGTTGTAATCGACTAATGTTGCTTGAATATGAGGGAAAACATCATCCTAAAAAATAATAAACATAAAACATAAATTAAGATGACCATTAAGTAAATTGTTGTTTTAAAAGTAAAAGTGTGAAATAAAAATAGAGGAACCAGTCTGACTGGTTCCTTTTTAGACTTCTAAGTAGATAATACTATGTGTAAATTATAATATTATTAAAACTTACATCCACAATTCTTTCTAAGGCTCTAAAAATAGAATTCCATCGAGTGGCTCCGATTTCAATTAAATGTTTATTAGTTTTTTTCCTCAACACGGCAGTCCATTTTGGTGATCTCTTGAATAGTGTAATAATATCGTTCACAACATTGATAATATCTTTTACTTCCTTTTCTTCAGAAATTGAGTCATTAACAACAAGTTGAAGCATGTGAGCTAAACACCCATGATGTTCCCAAGTATAAAATCCTGTTGATACAGTTTGATCACTTTCAGAGGTCTCATCAAGATCAACACAATATTCATCATCATCATCATCATCTTCCATTTCAGAGTCACTGCCGATTCCGGTCAGACCGGAATCGGTATCACTAGTTTCCTCTTCATCTTCTTCTACTCCAGCATCATCAATAATTTCCCAGTTATTATCAAACATGTTGTCCAAATTAAAAGCATTTGTCATGTTAGAAGCATTGTCTGTAACCGCTACTCCAATTTGATAAGGTTTTATTCCGGACTTTTGAAATACATCCATAGTAACTTTTTCAATATTTCGACCAGTGTGAGAATCTTCAAATTCAACAAATCCGAGTGTTTTTACGACCATTTCAAAAGAATCGGTTAAATATTGACCTCGAATTCCTAAAACAGATTCTTGAGAAGAAGAGCTCCAGATATCCAAAATTGGATGTAATCTTTTCATCTGTAGATGTTTTAGGTCATCAACAAGATTTTTCTTTTTCACATTTTGTCCTTCTTGATCAATTAAACGAGTGATGGTACTTCTACTTTTTACTGTAACTGAAGGATTAAGGATGCTGACAAAATTTTGAAATCCAACACCTGAAGTTAAATTTAAAGGTAAATTGTCCAGAGCAATCATGACAGCTAAGGCTTTATCAACTTTAACTTGACGTGGATCATTTAGTGGTAATTTATTCTTCTTTACAGTAATAAGCCCGTCGAGGGTTGACTGCTTCTTATCTTTATCCTCAAACTCAATTTTGATTTGGTGCTTCCTCTAAAAATACAAAAGTATTAAAAGTTCATTTTAATTTTATTGTATTCAGAGTTGCTCAAAATTCTATTTTTATTGTTTAAATGATTGGATTCGGTCAGACCGAAACCATTTAACACTATAAATAAAAAAATATATAGCGTAAAGTAAAATACTCAAACACAGAATAAAAAATAGTAAACATACCTCTAAATGGCTTTTAAAATTTGAAAAGTTTTTTAGTAAACCTCTTCTATCTTTATTGCAGTGATTACAAATTAAAACTGTATGAGAAGTTTTTTTTTTGATTGATGTTTCCGTGTGTTTGTATTTGTAATGTTTTTGAAACTCAGCTGGTAGTTGAAAACTTTTATCAATCTCAATTACGGCATCCGGTTCAGGTTCTTCTTCATCTTGAACTTCAACACAATCAGGATCCGTAATTGTTTGAGGAGTAGTTTTACTTATTTTTGATACAACTGTAGAGTTACTTTTCCATTTTCTTTTGGATGAGGATGAGTTGGATCCGGTCAGACCGGATCCAATTTTGGCATAAGCTGGACTACAACTACTTTTATTAGTTGAATTCTTAACAGCGTCATCATTTTGTTTTCCAGATGAGGATCCTTCTTTATTGAAATTATCCATTTGTCTGTTGTTACATGAAGAATAAAGTTCAATAATAATAATTATT
>JABASP010003859.1:0-12225 GCA_019776565.1 Sminthurinus signatus
TTCACAACATTGAATACCACTTTTACTCTTATTCTAATGCAAGGGCATTAAATCAACGAGTTCAAGACATTGCTCTTGCAGATGAAGATGATACCACATCTCAACATTATCTTCTTCCTTGCCGGAAATTTCAAGATTCTTGGGATACTCTAGTAATTGATCAAAGCGTCAAAACCGAGGTAATTATGAACTTCTACGAGCCATCATAAAAGTTTAATAATATATAGATACTTTAAAGGTTTTAGTAATTTTATATATTCATGCATTTGAATAATTTATATGATGATGATGATGATATATGGTTGGACATTAGACATAATAATAAATAATATATATATATGTTTTTTATATACATATACTATGTATTACGTTTTTTCTTTAAAATATATCTTTTGTTTTTTTGAAACCAAATATAGTTGTTAAATTACGTTAAAACAGCGTTTCTTTATGCAAGACAAAATGTCAATGGGTCAGTAATTTCATGGAATAGATGCATCTTACTGTACGGTCCACCAGGATGCGGTAATCATTGAACTTTAGTTTTCATTCAAGTTATAATAGAATAAAATTATATTGTAATAAAAAAGTAGACTAATTATTATGATAAAAGATAGTTTTATATTTTTATCTTGAAGAATTTAAAATAATATGAAAAAGGGGTTTATCTTATTATTCTTATACATTAGATATATATTCAATATTTATACTTATTATATTGGGTACAATTTGTTTATTATTATAGGTAAAACTTCCCTCTGTCAAGCACTTGCACAAAAAGCGACGATTCGATTCGGAAAAAATTTTAAAAACAGTCATTTAATTCAACTGAATGGTCATAATATATTTGCTAGGGATTCGGAAGATAGTACAAAATTAATTCAAAAGACATTTGAAAAGGTACATGATTTGGCGAGCGATGGCACTAACTTGGTATTTTTGCAGATTGATAATGTTGAAAGTGTAGCAACTAATCGAATGCCTCATGGACGACTTGGTTCTGAATCTGGCAATGTTCTTAGAGCTATTGGAAGTGTTTTAGCTCAACTTGATCACCTTAAAAGGTAATTTATTAAGATTTATGATAAAGTACAACATTTTTGTTTAGAAAAATAAGTCTTCATTTTGATCATTCTCATATGAATGTATGTTTTTAATGATTTGTTTTAAATATAAAAGTTAAATTATTTTTGTTATTGTTTATCAATTTAGATATGAGAACCTCATGGTTTTGACAACAACAAGTGTGTCACTTGCGTCACTCGATCTTGGCTTTATTGACCGTGCAGATATCAAAGTATTAGTTAGTTATCCAGCATCCGACCTAATATATGAGCTTTATGCTGCTTGTTTAAATGAATTGATACGTGTAGGTATTATTTTGTCAGAAGATAATATGTTAATTCCTCCAAGAGTATCAGTTATACAAAATTCACATAAATCCTATGGGGCAGCTCAAAGGCTATTAAAACTTTCACAATCAAGTGTAAATCTAAGTGGAAGGCGATTAAAAAAGATGCCTTTTGTTACTCAGCTACGATATGTTGAAAGTGAATCTTGTACTCTAGACTATTTTTTGGATAATATGACAAAAGAAATAGAATTGGCAAAACAAGGTTTCGGTGATAATATGGAATCAAAAAGTACAAGGTATGTGTTTCAAAAGAATATTATTATACTATGATTTATGACAAGGAGAGAAAAATATATATACATATTATGTAAACATATTGACACAAAATGATATAATAAAAAATTCAAAAAGGTTTTTTTTTCTTATACTTATGTCAAATGTCTATATATATATATATATATTAATCAAAACTAATAATTTATAACCTTAAATTTTCGTTTAGTGTTTCTGAACAAGATCTATACCAATCCGGAGCTGAACCTCAAACTGTAACTAAAGTTGAAAAAGATCAAGATACACCTTCACCTATAAATAGACCACGTTCAAGTTCCCGAAGTACTGGAGATCCCAAGCCCACTCCAGCTGGTCGTGGCCGGACTTCAACAAGAGCTGGGAAAAGAAGACGTGGATCTTCAACTAGAATAATTCAAAGAGTGAGAGAATTTGAGTCTGATGATATTGATCAAGATGGGACCAACAATTGTCGAAGATTAAGAAATACTAAAGTAATTCCTTTAGTATCAACGGATGAAGTAGATGAGGAACGAGAAGAAGATAATGATAATCGTGCTCCGAGTCCACCGTCCAAAAAGTCTAAAATAACTCATCAAGTAGATATTCAAAATGATCAAGATTTAAACTTAGTACCTAGAAAACCCCATAATAATAATAATAATAATGATAACAGTGGTAATACTTTAGACACTACAAATATAAGTTCTTCCTCAAAAACAAATTTACCTAAAAACGTAACAACAACTTCACTATCAACAACTATAACCGATTATAGTGAAGCTAGATTACGACGGCTTTACCGCCTAAGGAAGTGTTACATAGATTTGTCAAAGTCAACATGTACTAGTGAAGGAGTATTAATTGATTTTCAATCACGTAATAATAAAAATAAAACTAATAATAATAATAATAAAAAAGTACAAGATTCAACAATACCCACTATTAATCTCAATCAAGAGTCAAACCAGGTGCCATTAAATATAGAATCTACTATAAATACCGTCAAAAACGAGTCTCATCATAAAAATAGTGACACTATAAAAAATAATTCAACAACTATAGTCTTTCCATCATCTACTCCTCTTGCCTCTTCTTCATCTCAAGTTAAGGAAACAAACAGTATCAGGCCCCCTTTAAAAGTATCACAGTTTACAAAAAGTGTTCCTTCAAGTCAAATAGAATCATTGTCGACGTTCACCAGTCATAATATTAATAATAATAGTAGTAGTAGTGGTGGTGGTGGTAGTAATAATAATAATAATAATGTAACTCTACATGATAAAATAGTAGTAGAGCCTGCTACATCATTAACTAGTTCAACAAATACTTCTAATACAGTAAATTCTGTTACAAATTCTACTACCTCATCATCATCCTCTTCTACAACACTACCCTCACCTTTAACAAAAAAAACGTCTAAAAATACAAGTCCCAATCCAATAACACAAAATTCACAACAATTATCTTCAACAAAAGAAGTAACAAAACCAGTCAAACCAACTACATCAAACATTTCACCATCTCCAACAAAAATAGCAAATAATATTACACAGTCATCCTCTAATACTACTAGTACTACTCAACAATCTTCAACAGTACTAGTAGATAAATTTAAATTAGAAAGATGTGATTCCAAAGTTAATAATAATTCCAATTCTTTGAAGTTTACGAGAACACCAAATTCAAAAACTTTGGTTGACATTAAAGTTGAGCAAACTACTAGTACTTCTAAGAATACTTACTATAATACTCCAAAGCGCACTCAAAATTCCAATGATGTTAAGCCTATTACTTCAAGACTTGGAGTTGTTGGAACCCCAACTTTAACTACTAGTACTACTACTACTAGTAATAGATTGGCTATTACTCCAAATAACTGTAAGACTGGAGAATCTGTTGGAACTCCAAAACGGAAACAACAATTCAATGTTATTCTCTCGACAACTAATACCCCAGTAATTGTTGCAAGTCGTAATAAAACACCAGTATTACAAAGTAGGAAAACAGAAAATAATAATCGTCCAGTAGTAAATGGATTTCATCCTCAAAATTCTTTAAAAAATGTTAACCCAAAAATGGAACGGAGAAGAAGAACAACATCCCATTCTAGTATTGAAGATGGGGAAACTGAAGTAATTACACTTGATGATAGTGATAATGAAGGAACACCTAAAAAGAAAAGAATACTTGACAAACAAGACATAAAATGTGCAGGTTTGTATTCTATTTTTTTTTTTTAAAAAAGAATTAGAAATACTACAAAAATTTGTTTTATGTAGAAATGTGTTACATAAAATATAAATTATAATTTACAATATTTAATATTTAACTACTGAAGTTTGCTTATTCACACCTTCAAGTTTTGTACTTTGTACAAAAGTAGAAAATGATCCACATTAAGAAAAACATTAAAATTTTTTAATTTAATATAAAAAATACTATAATAAATAATTATTACTAATGATATTAATTCGTGCAACTATTTTGGTTCTTTTTTTTAAATTATGTATATGTAGAGTCAGCAGCGATAACCATATTACCTTTAGGATCTACAAATGGAACCCCAAATCGTTAGTTTTATCAATAATCTATATTTCTAATAATTGTTATACTACTTGATAAAACCACAAGTTGTATGATAACTTTTTGATATTGAATTATTTTTCTTTTGATACATTGTTTCTGTAATATTATGATTCTAGAGTATAAATATATGTATTTACTAAAATTGAATATTTTGATATTTATTTTCAGAAATTGGGATTGCAGGTTCTACATGTCATGTTTGTCATATTGTTTTTCAAAATAAAAAAGAGTTGACGAATCATCAACGTACAATACATGAGAATTCTCAAAAAGTCAAATGTAGAAAATGTAAGTTAAAATTTCAATTCCAATTTTATTCCAAAAAAAAAAAAAATTACGTAAAGTGTAAAAATTGAACTAATTATTAATAATTAAGTTCTTATCATTGAAGACATGTTATTATTTTGTACATGGTTTCATTTATTTATTTTTAATACAGGTAAAAAGGCCTTCATGAGTGATAAAAATCTAGATCGTCATAAAGATAAATGTAAAAGGAAGGGTCTTCCAACGCCTCCTCCATCTCCACTTCCTACAACTGTTGTTGTAAATGGATTATCTCATCCTTCACCAAATCAAAATTCTAATGATACGAATTTCAATGGTAAATTGACGCCTAACAATAAAAACTTAACAACTGTAAATAATAGTTCAACTAATCCAGTCCCTAAAATATCTCTTATTGGAACGAGCATTTCTCATGAAAGTATTTCTTTGAAAAAAGGTAAAACAACCTACAATAATATACCTAATACATAATAGTTGTGAATTATACCTATGCATTCTTTCTTTCTTTTGAAAAAAAAAACACTGAAGTTTTTTATTTTTTATTTGTAGCCATTTTTATACATTATGATTTTTATTATTATTAAACTAAATATATTTTATATCATGTGTATAATATATTCTTATATTTTTATACAGTTTCACCCACTGGAAAGAAACAAGGACATGTAATTCAAAGTGATATTCATCGGTTTAAGTGTTCTTTATGTTCTGAGTATTACACAACAGAAGTTGCATTAAAATTTCATGTTAGTCAATCTCATGATCAGATACCAGAACAAATCTCTTGCTCAGTTTGTGGTAATCTATTTGCTTCTGAAGCGGAAGTGGAAGAACATGAAGCAGCAAGTCATAGAAATCTCAATTCTCCTCTTATTGAATCTGATGGTTTTCCTGGAACACCATTTTCTCAAGCAACCACGGAATTATCTAGTGTTTCATCCTATAACAATTCTGATTGTGATCCATTAGCTCTGTATAATGAATCTCCTCAGTATTCAAATACTCCGGGTTCTCTAATGGATGAATATGAATTTAGTGGTAGTGGTTTTCAAAATAATGGTTCCTTGCTACACACGAATACGACAACAGAAGATTTACCAATGGATAGAACCTATCAAAATTGTCAAGTTTGTGGAGAATGTGTATTTACTAATGAAATGAATCAACATTGTACACTTCGTCACCCAAATCAACAACAACAACAAAGTCTTTCAACCAACAACACTGCATGTCATGTTGAGTTTGTTTTTGATGTCCCAGTCCCCGACGTGGAAAATATTATTGAAGTCGAGACAACTGATGAATTTTTAACTTTTCTAAATGCATTTTAGTGTAAGAAAATAATTTCCATTATTTTTAATTATTATTGATATACAGACAATCGACTACTTTGGTTTCATGATGTTTTCTTCTTTAATTATTTGTCCATTGTAAATTATTTGAAATCCTATACTAAACTATACTATTTATATTATAATAATATATATGCTATACATTACACTATGCTATTAATTTTTTAAAATTACTATTGCTTAATACTGTATATAGGTATTATACATATATACAAAATACTATAAAAAATTACTCCTTATTCCAACCATAGTGTTCACTATAATAGTCACTAAGTCTTCTCAATTAGGAATTAGAGGCATCTACTTATATCTTATAATTACATCTTTTAGACTAGCTTACTACTACACTACATTAAGTTTTTTTTTTTGTTTTTAAATTCTGTTTCAATATTATTTATTATTTTCGATTACTAAAATGTGTTATGTATTTAATTGAATTGTATTTTATTGAGTGGTTAAAATGTTATGTAATACACTATATCGATTACATGGATGATAGAAAAGCTATGATGATGTATTGTAAAACACAATAAGTAAAACATAGTTTCATTTTAAATGTAAATGGTTCATATTTACCACCAGTTTATCTTTTCGTTTGACATTTCTCGGTATGTTTCATGAATATAGACGTAAAACCTATCATTTTTGCAAATATAAACAACTGACAAGCAACAAAAGGTGAAAACAAGTAAATTCAAAAGTATTATTATTGTTTGATTTATGCGTATTAGTTTGTCGTGTAGTACAGCATATTATATTATAAATTACAATGGCTAACATGAAATTATTCAAATAATAGTTGTATGCTAATAACTATTTTTTATTTCAAGGAATCGATATTAAGTAGAAAAAAGTTTTGGTGCATGATATGTTATGATAATTTCTATATATTCGCCTTTTTTTTGGATTGATATTGAATTATACTTATTACATTTTATATAGATATAATATATTGAATATTTACAGTTTACAACATGTATCTCAGTCGTTAAATCTCTTTGCAAGAATAAGTTTAAACCGGTTATTCATTGATTTTAATGAGTTTTTTATGATTGTATTATTATATTTAGGTGAACTTGTAATTCGTATGAATTGTGAGTTCAAAACATGTATTAAAATGACGAATTTCCAAAATGTATGTGTGTATATTATGCGATTTAATGATGTGTGTAAAAACTTGAAACATGACAACATGCAACTTGTACTTTAAATATAAATACGTGCATGTGTAGCTATACAGTATATACACAGTTTTATATACATTTTTTCCGTCTTTGAAGCTCTGGAACTTTCCTTCCTCTACTGAAGGGATTGATATTGCCTTATATAAAAACAATAACGAAATGCGGAAATGTCATTTATAGTGCTAAAAAATATAATATATGAAAATTTTAAGGAAGTGCAAGTCGTACACGTATATACGTATATATATATAAACACGAACCATATTTGAATATCATGATTGTTATAATATATTATTATATTATATATATAGAAATTATAAGTACATTTACTATGCTAAAATATTTATTACCTACTATATGTATAACAAATAATGATTAATACAATACATACATAATGTGCAAAAGAATGCAAACAAAACAAATATATTATATGTATTACTATATTTAGTATATATTTAAACATTTTATGATGTCCATTCCTGGACAGAGAAAGTTCAAAAAAAAACTACAATTTTAATCATAAATTAAAGCGTTGTTAAACTGTTTTATAGATAATTTTATCCAAATATGTATGTAGATGTGTATACTATATACAGTGTACATAATATGTATAACTGCTTACTCCTTATATACCAAGATGCTGTAACATGGTTTTATATTCTTGTCTTTGGTATAATGATATAATATGAAAATGTACCCGTTTAGTCAGTCTATACGATCTACTTACTTATAAATCCAGTAAAACACTATAAAACTAATACAAATATATAGAGAAGAGACTTGTTTTGTTATCATGATTATTTATAATGCCTATAAGAAATGCTTTCAGAATTCTATTTCTCAACTTGGGTTTGTTCAAAAATCCAGAAATAGAGCACTCCGTGACTGTAAGAATGATTTTTGTCAAATACTCTCTAGAAGGATATATACATGCAGTAGAAAGATGTAGTATTTTAGAATAATTAATAATTTGGAATAATTATTTTGAGCAATAATAAAATTCTTTTACAAATTGCCCCTATATAGTCAAAGAATGATTGCAAATATTTTGTATAATACATTAAAAGAACCATATTGTTCTTTATACGCACAATCCGAGTAAATATATACATAAGATGTTCGGATTTTTGTATATGTATATACATGAAAAGGCAGGTCATCGTTCAACTCAATCGTATTCAATGAAAACCACTCGTGTTTTATGCACATGTATTTATATATATATTAAATATTAAATACAAAAAAATTACGTATAGGCTTGTCTACGGAAATCAATATTTTTAACTGTCTTTAGATTGCATTATTGTTTCGGTTTTTTATTTTTGATGCATTTTTTTCAATGTACATATTTATAGCCTGAGTATGTATAAATCAATATGGATACAGTTTATATATATTTTATGATAAAATTCGCATATTATGTATAACATATAATACAAAATACATATTATAGAACGATATAAATTTTCTTTTTGTATGTATATATTTATATAGTGTGATAATCATCATCATGACATAATATATATATATATATAATCTTTTGCTTGTTGAAGTTTTCTTTTCACAGACTTAATTATATTATGCATATATATATATAATATATGGATTATAATATGCAATGAGATGCATATTTTTTGGGGTACTAATAAATTCACGTATTTCTTGTTAATAATTTGATTATTTTGAGTATTTTCATTTTTTGTACGTAAGTATTCATGATTCTTTTTCATACACCTTACATTTCATGTGGCTGAATGGCATAGCATCTAGTACATAGTTTTAGCAGGGAACACATATCTCATATACGTGAAAGTAAAACTTTCTCCTCCTTTCACCAAAAACTACACAGAGAAGAAAAACAATGCTTGGAGAAAACTACTATATGTATATGTATTTAGTTAATACTATTTACATATATGTATATGAGATATTTATAAATAAAATAAAACTGAGTTGTAGTAATGCGATTAATGCCGAAACTTTATTTAAAAATTAAAAGAAATATAATAAATGTATACAGCTTGTATGTTATACGTATATAGGGTGCACTATTATGTGGTTCAAAATAGTTAAAATCATATACATGCATATAGAGATAATATATATATATAATATATATTTCAAATAAAATACTGTTTAGTCATAAAATGGATATAAATAATAAATATATATATATATTATATATATACAGAAATCACAGCTCGCAATATATATTATGTGAATTGTGATTTCTACACACATATGATAAATACTGATTAAAATAAAAATCACTACAAAGGACACTGAATTAGTTTCTTTTACAAAAACTACATATTCGTAAATCAAAATCTAAAATAACGAAAGGCAGTAAGTAATATAAAATTAAGACAATTTAAAATAAATAAAAATAAGTAGATAGAAGAATATGATATTATACATAATATTGTATTTTTTAAACATATAATCTGAATTTTTTCAATATAAATCTGTTGGAAGCATGTATATCGATCACGATATCATACTTTTTATAATATGATTATAATTTATAATGTACTGTATTATGTGATACAGATATTTACTTGCACTTATATATATGTAGGTACATGATATAGATTTTATATGTGTCCATTTGTAATATATTATGTAAAAACTTTCTTTTGCACAAACATATATATTATATTATATATAACTACTTCTTGTTATGATTCATAAAAATAGTTGTTTTTGATTTCACTACTTCAATTTCTTTATATAGTTAGACTATATGAATAATACATTATGTAGCATAAAAGATTAATTACATTTGTATAAATTATTATATTATATATTATCCTTTTTGCTCTCTTGATCCATCCCATGATTATATTATAGAGCTCTCTTGATAGGCATAATATAGTATGTAGTACTCTTTCCAAATTTCACTGAATATTTTTTATTATTTTGAGCACCGTGTGGCTTCTATACAATAGTATTTTATTATTTAAGATTCTTCATAATTTCTTCTTTTTTTAAGTAGGTAAGTATAGCTTATAATATTTTATGTTTATTACGTATTTTTTTTTATAACTTTCAAAGTTTGTAAAAGGTGGATTTTTGAACATCGTCCTTTTGTTTTAAAAAAAATGATTAGAAAATTTAGTTACTAATAAATATATATAAAAACCACAGCCAAGCAATTCCCATGTTTTGTCTATTGTTTCAACTCCACATAATTGGCTGGAAAACTAAAAGTATACAAATTCATAAATATATATTCATCAGTAAGTAACATATGATACGAGCACTTGTATAATTATTGCATATTAAATGTGTATAACTATGTTTGGAAAAATACATATATAGAAATAGGTAGTTTAAAAAAGATAAACTTATACTTACAGTCCATATTTATTATTTGCTTCTCCTCTCCACCAACCTTCATCGATCATTTCAATATTGGTAATTACATCTCCTGGATCAAAACTAATCTCATCATCAGCATTGGCTGAATAATCATAAAGCGCGACAGCAGTTAAGTTTCCATTAGGAGATGTTTGGGTATCATCATCATCCCATTCATCGTCATCAGCACCGGAATGATCTTCCTCTTCTCGGAACCGTCTTTGACTCGCTGGTATACTTGATTCTAATTCTCTAGATTTTTGTCTTTGTAAACCCTCAACTTCTAACAGTTCCTGTGTAAAGTAATGAAAAAATCCATATTCAATACTTTACATACTACACAGTACAAACACCTAGAATTTACTTTTATTTTATTCATTTTTTCAATAAAACTAACAACTCTACTCTTAATTGTATATATTATACATACATTTTGATATTTCTGCAATTCCTCCATTCCTTTTTGAGCTTCAATTTCAATTTTACGTTGATTTTCTAATTGTATTGCTCGTTGTCTGTCTTCTTCTTGTCGTTTAGTTTCCAATTCTTTAGCCTCTAAAGCACGCTGTTTAGTATTTTTTTCAAGAATCACATAAAAAAAAGACCATTAATTATTTGAAAGAACGTTTACTAAAAGTATTTTTATAGATTTCAAGAACTTACGAAAGCAACAAGTAGTATATATTATTTTACCAAAGCGATGGTTTTCATTATATTTTACAAGTGTTTAATTTTTTTTTTTTTTTAAAAAAAAACCTTTTGTTGTAGTTCCCTTTCTTTTTCTTCTCTTTCTTTTTGTTTCTGTTGCTCTTGCTCTTCTGCTAACGCTCGTCGTCTTTCTACTTCTTGTTTTTGTTCTTCTTGTTGTCGTTTTTGACGTTGTACTTCAAGTTCTTGTTGTTGCCTCCGTTGTTCAATCTCCAGCTGACGTTGTTTCTCAGCTTCATCTTCCGTTTTTCTTCGATGCGCTTCAAAATTTGTCTTACGTTCGTCTTCTGCAATTTGAAGTTGTTTTTGTCTTTGACTTTCTACTCGTGCTCTTTCTTGATTTTCTTGTAACTGTTGAGCTTCAAAGGCTTCCTTTTCTTTTCTCAATTGCTCTTCTTCTTCTTGTTTTCTCTAACAAATTTGTAAAAATATATTATATATTTAGTTGATGTATCTACAATCTACAAAATTTAAAACAAAATATAAAAGACACTACTAAAAGCTTATTAATAACTAATCTAACTTATCGAAATTCCATACAAATCGAAAATAAAGTATAACAAAATGAGCAAGCTAATACATCATTTATTTTAAAGAACTATAATAATTAATTTTTAAATTTAAAAAACCTTTTTTTCTTGTTCTGCTTTTAGAGCATTTTCATGTGCAAGTTCTTCTTGTTCTTTCTGTTTTTGAATTTCAAATAGTTTTTTTTGTTGTTCCATTTCCTTTTCTTCTCTTTCTTTACGTTTTTTTCTTTCTTCTTCTGCTCGCTGTTTTGCTTCTTCATCACTTGATTTGGCCATTGATTCAAATCGAGCTCTTATGTCTGACGCCTTCCTCTCAACTTGTGGTTTTTCTTTTGGAGTGGTAACAAATTTTGGCCGTTCCACTTCGTCAAAAGAGTGAGCAGATTTATCCATTCTATCTGTTTCTAAACCATAACTACCTCCAAAACCCTTCTTATATTCGGTTTGACTCTGATGCTTTTCAACTTTTTCTAAATGATCCCATCCTACTGCACTATTATCTTGCCGATCTTTCTGAATGCCAAATTGTCCGCCTATAAATGTATTTGATAATCATTTACTATGTATTTTTA
>JABASP010003860.1:0-12222 GCA_019776565.1 Sminthurinus signatus
CTAAACTCTACCTTCTACACTCTACACTTTACAGCATAGTTTTTTTTAATATTATACCTTTATTTGCAAGTGTTTTTTTTCTAAACATTGCACATTCTGTCCTACACAGAGCTACATGTACCTACATGTAGTAGTTATACATGATACATTATGTATTATACATTATACACACCAGTGAAAATGCATCACCATGGCTTGCACTATTATTACTACTATTATTATGACTATTATTAGGATCACTAGGACTAGTATTATTCAGAGTGCTGAGTGGAGTGTAAAATATATTGTATATTGTATAGTTTGTATTTTACGGCAAAATAGTTTGTGTATTAAGTATTAAGTATGTGTATGCAGGATAGGCCAGAAGGGCAAACGGAATAGTTTACCAACAATGCCAGAGGCTTCTGTGGGGTGTGTCGTCCTCATCACTTTATAACGGAGTTTGTAAATTTATATACACAGAAAGAAAGAGAGAGAGAGAGAGAGCCCAGAGAACACACAGATACACACACATGCACATTGCACATGTACTGTAGCTGATGGACACGCGAAAAAATACAGTCTTTTGATTGCTAAAATGAAATTCACATGGAATAATTGGACATGAGAGGAAAAGAGATATACATACTACATACGTAACAAAGGACAGGGAATACATACAAAGTGAAAAGAGACAGAGAGAAAGAGAATGGAAAAGAGGCGAATCGATTGAAGAGAGGGAGAATATAGATGGATACACAAGACAGAAGACGGAATACAGAAGACAGAATACAGGATACGGAATACAGAATACGGCCACTATGTGTCCACAAGATTAATTGCCTGTTTGATGCTGCTTTAATTCTCCTGAATCCTCCATCGTCCTCCTATTCCTATTCCTATTCATCTTGTACACACAGATATCTTCTTCACTCTCCACCATCAACATGAATAGAGAGATCTTTTCTTGAGATTAAGTTTTCATGCGTCTATATTTATACATATTTATACACATGTAACATCTAGAATCTAGAGAGGCAAAAGATAGAAGATGGAAGACACAAGACACAAGACACCACACCATAGATAAGTTCTACGTTCGGTTGACTTAGGTTTTTAATTCTATATATAGAGAATAGAGCATAGAGACGTATTGTCACAAAGAAGGAGAAAAAAAGATGCACAAGTGTATGCATGTGTGCTATTATTACTATTATTATTATTATTATTACCAGGAGCATAACTATCACTATACACTACTATTGCTATTGGGTGATCCACGTTCCTGTTTTACATGAAAGGAAAAAAATAGGATGAAAAAAGGAACAGTACACAGCACACAGGTCTCAATATAACGTGTGGATTGTGGATTGTAGATGCATTTCTATTTTCTATAGGAAATATAGGAAATGAGAGCAGGTTGGAGATTTTTCTCTGTCCATTTCTCTGTCTCTGTTTCTGTCCCTGTATCAACTAGAAAATAGAAAATAGATGCCAGAGTATTAGCGACAGAGACAAAACAGGGAGAAGAAGAAAGAATATAATATTATACGAATACGAATAAGATGTACAAAGATATTGTATTGTACACTGTGTATTATGCTTTATATAAATTTTATTATTGTCACATGTTTTCATCTTAGTACATGGAAGTATTTTCTATTTTCTATCTAGTATCTAGAATCTTGTATCTGGTATATCGAGCGTATAAATATAAAGTATATGGTGCACAGTTTTAGACATACGTATTATTAAAAGTACGAGGAAGAGAGCATAAATGCATTATGTCTTTGTTTCTTCCTCTTCGTCGTCGTCGTCCTCTTCGTCTTGATCTTCTCATCAAGGAAACCGTTCCTTTTTCTCGTCTCTTCTCTCTCATGGGCGTCACACAATCCGAGCATTATCCTATACTCATCAGAATCAGAACCAGAATCTGTATCAGAATCTTATCCCTTTTCTTGTCTATCGGCAACCGGCATCTCAAAAGAAATAGATCAAGATCAGACTCCCAAGATCCACATTATGTAGTATGGACTATATTGTGCATGCGAGACACTTTTAAAATGTCAAAGGATACTTTTACTTGAATCTTGAATCTTTATTCAGTGTTCAGTGTTCAATTTTCAAAGAACAAAGAGGAAAAAAGTTAAAATCAAAGTCGACTGAAATTTTTTTTCAAAGGCTAATAAATCAGCGTGGAAATTCATTTACCATGACATGGAATTGACTAGATGCTAAATACTAAATACTAGATTCTAGGCTTAGCTGTAGATTTAGTTGGAAAAAATATGATGGATGACAATTGACAATTGGAAATTTATTATGATAATAATTAATAATATGAATAATAATAATAATAATCTTATGTAGTTCTGCCTGGTGGGAGCCTGGAACTGGAACTTGTACCATGAGTGAGTTTGACCGATACACTCTGAGTCAACCCTCTCAATTCATGCCCGAGCCCAACTTGGACTACATGGAGAGTCAATGCGTGCCGGAACCTAGTAAAATGTGTGAATTCAAGAAACTCGACAATAAGATTCTCAAGACTGTTGATGCTCTTTATGAAGGAGTTGCCAATAAAGAGGACTGCAAAGAATTGTGCTTGAATGCTCCATTCAGGTGAGGAATTTATACTAAATATTAAGTGTTAAGTACCAATACAATACTCTGTATTTTAAGCACGTATTTTATGTACTTCTTTAATTAATTTCTATTAGATGTCACACCTTTGATTTTGACTCTGGTATTTGTCGTCTGAGTCATCATGCAACTGCCACAGTAACACAAGTAGAAGAACCCTATTTGATTATGAATGCCAGTTCCTCATATGAGCGAGGAGCCTGTTACAATGTGTCATTGGACTGCCTTGCCAATCACCTCAAAGCTCGACTCACCACCAACAAGATCTTCAATGGAAAAGTCTACTCTCGCCAACGACCCAATGCCTGCATGGTGGATGTTGTTAACAGCCTGGAGTTTGAAATGACCATGGACTACTCCGACCCCAGTTGTGGAGTTAAGCAAGAGGAACCTGGAAGATTCTCCGCTGATCTTGTTCTTCAACATCATGATCAAATTATGACCAGCTCCGATCTTGGATTTGCACTCAGGTGTTCCTTCCATCTTGAAAATAGAAGTGTTGCACATGGCATTGAACTCCAAGTCAATGGCAAAATCCAATGTAAGCAAAATTAACTCTATATAAAAGTACAAAGTATAGATTTTTATCAGTAGGCATTGTAAACTCTTAAGTTTTGAGTCTTGAGTCTTCACTGTTAACGCTAACTGATTAAGGGTAATAATAATCTGTTCAAATTCCCTTCTCTTTTTTATAGCAATGGCCAGTGAATCCGCAGTTGTGCCTTCTCCAAATGTTACCATGAGAATTACCGACCGAATTGGAGGAGATATTCAGACTGCACAGGTCAGACCATTTTTTCATTTAATTGATTCATTTTTCTCTTCTACTCTTTTTTAAATTGCTTAAAGTTCTACAGCTTAATTTTTCATATTTCTTGATCTTTCTCTGTTTCATTTTTTCCCGTATTCTGTAGATTTATTACAAATTACAAATAATAATGCTTAGTATATTTTAAGAAACGCTTCCTTTCTTTTTCATTACCTCAAAAAGCATAATATGCCATCTTCTTTCGATACTTTCAATTTCTGATATTCGATAAGATACAAAAGTAAAGAACCCCAAGAAAAAGAGTGCAAACAACGTGATTATTTATTCATGTACTTGGTCTCAAGTCTATAATCTTTACTTTCATTGATTCGTTCATTCATTCATTCATTTTCTTGGGATTGCACAATGTACATAGTATAAATACTAAATATGCATTATGCATGTGTGCGTAGAAAGAAATATGAGTTAGGAAGAGAGGATTTTTGAAAATGTTGTTGTTTGTTGTTGTCGTCATTTATTTATTTTTCTCGGGCAAAATATTTCTTTTGCGTGAAGTGGGAAAATATCAAGAATCAAGAGGAATGAACTTGATACAGAGCCAACGTACAAAATGTGCAAAATGTACAAAACGTACCTCGTACAGCCATTGCCCCGACTTTTATATGCTCTAGCTTATATAACTTGAACAGTGAATACTCTTTTCTCTGGGCCCATTCAATTGACTTGAATGGTTTTTTCGATGGAATCGGAACCAGAATATCGGATTGGATTGAGTTGAATTGAGCTTTTACTCAAAACTTGTATCCGTTTAAAATTTTTAACATGTAATGCTTAGCAACTCCTACATACACTGTACTCTAAATTAATCAAAATGTGTACACATTATAAATTTGTAAATATGGAATATGGAATGAACCTTACTCCTTACACTACGCATTACACATGTATAAAAACTTTAGGAGCTTTTTAGCTGAAAAAAGTAGGAATTGAACGAGTTAGCTCAATATTATGTAACCTGGAAAAGATATGCAACACGTCTTATGCAGAAAAAAATCCTGATACGATATCAGTTCAAAGTCACAAGTCACCAGTCAAAACGGGAAGTTAAACCCAAACATGTTTATGTAGGACAGGAATGAAAAATACCTTACGTAATTCTCACATTCGTATAGTTTTTTTTTGTCCATTTTCTAAATATAAAAATACATATATACATGTGTACAATATACAATGTACAATGTACAACAAAGTGTGGGATAAAGTCAAAACTCGAGTCAATTCAATTCCATTCCATTCAAGTCAAGTCAAGTAGACAAGTTGTAAAATACAAAATGAAGACGAAAAAGAGTCAACATTTCCGTTTTTTTTCTCCATTTTAATGAGTTTATATACACCGTCATTTTTTTTCTACTTGTTTTCTCAAGTGCATTACATAAAACTCATGGGACTCTTCCATCTTCCATCTTTTATATTCCATACTCCATACACATGTATAAAGTTCCTATAATATTCTTATAAGTAGTATTTCTATATGAAGGATCAAGTGTGTACATTGTACATTTTCTATGTATCTTTTAAACTATTTACTTTTTGCACTGTCTGCCTGAACTATATACCACACTCATAAACCAGGCTTGCACCTTGCAGGTAGGATACGCAATATTACATACTTATTACATATTACATACTACGCTGAACAGTTATGTAAGCAGCACTTGAGACCAGAGACTTGAGATTTGAGATTATGTACTTGCCTGACTAACCCAATTTGTGCGCACTTGTAAGTTATGAGTTGTGAGTTAAGAGTTGAGCTGACGAGCAAAAAAAATATGGAATGAAAGAAGAAGAAGAAAGAATGCACATGAGAAGAAGAAGGGAAAAAAACGGAGGGGAAAAAGTCAAATACACACATCAAACATCAAACAGGCCACATATCTGTAAAATAAGGATAAGGATAATGATAATGATAAAAATGATTTGTTTTTTTTTCTACTTTACTTCTTTCATTCATTACATTTGTACACGCTTCACTCTTTTTTCTTTTTTTTTCATTGCTATCATATAATTTTTTTTATTGTGTATTACTGTTTACGGCTTACTGCTTACTCGTAATTCGTAATAAGTATCTCATACCTCATACAGCATACAGCATAATATAGCTCGAGCTCACAGTAAAAAGAATAGAGGGAATTGAACATGTAATATCTTTTCTAGTTTCAACTATCACCTCTCCTCCGCTCTTCTCTTTAGTTATTTCAAGTTTATTATTCTTGTAATGAATTTACTTTGATATTTTATGAATCCTGGGCCATGATATGATTATTACTATATTATTATTATTAGAGGAATGGAATGAAAATATGATATGATAAAATTGAGCTCATTACCTCTTACATCTTAATCTCTCCGTACATAAATACATGTGTCAGTTTGGAGTTTGGAGTTTAGAGTTTAGTGTTTAGTTTTTAGAGTTTAAAGTTTGGAGTGCTTATTATTATGAATTAGTTGGTTGAAAGGAAAAGATTGGTAATTGGCAATTGGCAGTGAGATTTATGTGTTTCTCGAGTGTGATGATAACTGTACCATGTTCAAAGTTGGAGGATTGAGATATGAAAATTTTCACTTGAGGTATATAAATAAACCATGTGTACTGTAATCTGTACTCGTTACTCGTCACTCTTTACTCCTTACTCTTTAGTCTTTACTATTTAGTATCTGCTGTACTGCACCTATTTCTAGTTTTATTCTAGATTCGAGTTGAGAGTTAAATAACCGGATAAAATGTTTCAATTTTTTTTAAACGAGGAGCAGTCAGGAGTGTATTCCATTCGTGAAATTTGTAGATTTTGCACTAGTTGAAACTTTGTACTCACATTGATTCATGGTACTTGGAAATTTGCACAGTTTACTCCCATATCAAAAATGCATCCACATGCATCTGTGTGTCTGTGTCTGTGTCTGTAAGTAGATGAATTACGAGGTATGGACTATGGACTATGGACTACGGATTAATGACTACGGATAGCGGATGGTGGATAGACAGATAGATTAAAGATTGAAACACTTTACACAGTAAGGAAGAGGCACAAGTGCTCTTCATCTCCAATCTTGAATCTTCATTGTGTAATTTATTTCCTTCAAGGTCAGTTCATGTTCGTGTTCATCCTCATCTTCATCTTCATGTGATGTCATGTCATGTAAAATGTAATGTATGTTATTGTATGTGATGATGTGCAAATTTTTCCTCTACTCTACCCAATTCTCTCCTGCTGTTTCAATGTTGATGTTCATGTTCATGTTGATATTGATGTGCTTTTTTATAGTTTATAGTTTGTACTTTGTAGTTTGTAGATACTTTGTACTTTGTACAAATAAAAAAAATCAAGAAAAGAAAGAGGGTAAAGACTAGGGAAAAAAAGAGTAACTTTTACCGCACACTTAATAAAAACAACTGATTGACTTTATACTGTACTCTGCACTCTACAGTCTGTGCAATGAGTACTCACCAAAAAGCAAAAGCCGTAGCCGAAGCCGAAGCCGAAGCAAAGAAAGAATGAATGTACTTTAGCTCTGCTCTCCTTTGCTTCCCTTTTCTATTCTATTCTAAATTACAATAGACAGAATGGCGAATATGTGTAACATACAGACATAAATTATAAATGTGTGCGAGTAGTGAGTACTGAACAGTTGAGTAGAATAGAACTGTACACATGCAATTTTATTATGTACAATATACAGTGTCTTAAGTACTTGACGAGAGTCAAACCAAGTCAAATCAAGTCAAGTCAAGTCAATGAGATTCAAGCTAAGCTTTAAGATGCATTGGCGGCTGTGCTTTGTATTTTGTATCTATTATAGAGACTATTAGAGACTTGCATATTTCTATCTACTTGTATTTGTATTTGTACTTTGTAGTTGTATTTTGTATGATATTAGAAATGTGAATTGCAAGAGGTAGAAAAAAATGAAGAGGAGAAAGAAGAAGAAGATAGGAAAAAAGTTTGTCTTTTACTGCACCCGTAAGACATGAGAGTCAAGTCAAGTGATGTATGAATGTAGAATGTATGAGAACATTGTAAATACATACAACATACAACATACGGTATCATATGTAACATGTATCTAGATTCTAGATTCTCGATGGTGTTTCTACTTATTCTTTAATTTTTTTCCCCTTCTTACCATCTTTCTTTCTATCTTCTTCATCTTCTTCATCTCTTCTTGTGTCTCTCGGACTTTTTATCTCTTTCTTTAATTCTTTCATATGGGATCGTATTGGACTTTTTCCAGTTGGCAATGTCTTTTGTGCTTAGTTCATGAATACATAGTTACATGAACCACTACTCAGTATTTGAATTTCCTTTGAAAGCTGTACGGTTTTCTCTCCTCCTTTAGTTTTTAGCTTCTTCTCATTTTTTGCCTATCAGTAATATACAAAAATATATGTATACTGTATACATAATATTATTATGTAATGTGCATAAGAACAACCCATGACCCATAACCCGTAGTAATATTGATAAGAAAATATACAAAAAGCTTACTGTAAGCTGTAAGCCCTAACAAAAGTAGATGGTTTGTCAAATTGATTAAATGTACAATGAATTTTATGTTTCTTTCTTTCTCAAAAGCTTTGATATGAAAAGTATATTGATACCTTTTTGCATCTATCGCCTGTATATTTAGTATTGTATATATTTTATACAGTTTATAATGTGGGATATTTTCTCAATAAACTATTAAAGTTATAACAGTAGAAAAATAATTTTAATTCTTAATTGTTACACAGGTTGGAGATCCCTTGTCCCTCAGATTTGAAATTGTGGATCAAGAGAGTCCCTATGAGATTTTTGTTCGGGAATTAATTGCTATGGACGGAAGTGATGGTGCGGAAATTGTTCTTATTGATTCCAGAGGATGTCCAACAGATCCTTCCATTATGGGTTCAGTGAGTCAACTTGGAAATGGAAAAGCCCTCTCAGCTCCATTTGGTAAGCATTTTTATTTTTTAAAAGATAACACTGCATGTGTAGAAAGTAAAAAAAGTAAATGTTGAAAAAGCTTTTGGATCTTGAAGGAGAAATGTGAGGACTTTAATCTTGTATTGGTAAAAAATTAACAAGGGATTTTTTATGGACTAATAAAAATTACAGAGGCCTTTAAATTCCCAACGTCCCCGGTGGTTCAGTTCCAAGCTTTGTTAACTCCCTGTCTTCCAAGTTGTCAGCCCGTGGACTGTAGTTTACCCGCAGATCCGAGTACTGGAGGACTACTCGAGGCGAAATCTTACGGCAGACGTCGACGACGAAGCACAGCAGACTCTTCCTCTCTCTCTACCACCGGATCCTCTTCCTCTGGAAACGGAGCACCTGAGAACCTTTTAGTCGTCAACAGGATTCACATTGCTGACAGATTTAAATTTGAAGATGGGAACAAGGAGAAAGATTCACTTTCTGATAGTGGCTCCGACGCTTGGGATCCATCCTCATCCTCTTCTTCTACTGTGACAAGGTTTGGTTCTAGTTCATCTTCATCTGGTTCTTGTCTCACGAGTGTGGGGATTTTTGCTTGTGGTTTCATCCTACTCGTGATTCAATTGGCAATGATTGTTGCTTGGCTCTACTTGTGGAAAAGGAAACGCTCCTCAAAATTAGATGAGGCACACATTGTCAGCCCTTCCCAATATTTCTATCCACACCACCAAAACCCTCATTTACAACAACAACAGCAGCAGCAATTCTCAAGAAAATTTCTACGGCAGGTCAGTAGCGACATGCCAACTTTGCCAAGACTTTGAGATTTTCAAACTGAAAGTTTTTTTTTAGGTTTAACAAATTTTTCATCTTCATCCTACATAATGCATAATATTATAGTATATACTATATACATCAAACATGCATATATAATATTTATTATGAAAAAGTAAAAAAAAAAATCATCCATGAGATAAAATGTGAATACTACATATATATAAAAAACACTCATGTAAGATGGAAGATGTACGTGTATAGAATATAAAAGATAAAAGATAGACATTTAATATTATTTAGTGTTTTATCTATAAACAAAATATGCAGATACAGACATACTAAAATACAAAATACTAACATATGGGGAAAAAATGAAAGGAATGAAAAAGAGAGCATTTAACAAGAAACAAGAAATTTAATATCTTAAAAAAAAACGTCAACAACTGTCATTTGTATCATATGTATGTGTCATGTATAGACTTTTACTACTATATAAAATACTATACTTCTGTACATGATACATAATACATATGTCATATGTGCATTGGAGCTCTCTTCATGTAGATGTTTTTTTAGAATAAGATGACAGGTACATTTTCTATGGTCCATTCCTTTCTCAGACACAGTAGACAATATAGTCAAGTATGAAGAATTTTGATGAGAACTAGAACTAAAATTACACCAGTACAATTACTCCAACTCTTGCATCTCATCACTCATCCTCATGCTATAAAACTATAAAATACTTTATACAACTCGTGTATTATGTACCATATTACACGTGGTACGTGGATTCAATCCAATTCTGTTCTATAATGTCTACTGTTCAGGGTATTGAGGAATGAGAATCGAGAAATGAGGAATGAGGAATGTGACCCCAAATCAATAGAATTTTCCTACTCGTTTTTTTTATACATAGACATAGACATATACTATATTATACTACATTATACAGTTTTCTTCGGCAAAATGGTGGTGGTTTGGTGACTTGGTGGAGGTGACCTCCTTTTCTGTTTTTTTTATTATTTTACTATATCGGTGTCTTTTCTCTATCCTATATTCTATATTATATTGATTATAAGTTAAAAGTAATAACACGTGAAAAACCTGAACCTGAAGGGCAACCAACACACCAAAAACCAAACATATGTTACCAAACATATTATCAGGAACATCCTCAATCCTACCGCAATCTAATTCCAATCAAGTTCAAATTCCAATTCGAATTTAAATCCAAATCCAAACCTAATGCAAATTTCATACGCGGTCCCATACACACATAATACATATATAATATCTTGTACATAGTACGTGCCGATTACACAAGAGAAAAAGAGATGATTAATTGGATATTGGATTTGCAGTTTGGTTTTCATAAGATTTAAGCATAACGTACAACTTATGCAATGAAAAAATCGTAGGTTGAAAGCCTAGTAAATTTAAAAACATGGAGACACTACTGTAAAGTCTAAATTCTAAATTAAATTCTAAATGGAAATCATTGGGTAAAAAGTGAGTATGCTTATTATGTGGTGACTGAATGATAGTGATAATGATAAAGATAGTGATTATGCTGATCATGGTTTTGTAATATAGAAGATAAAAGATAAAAGGCCAAAATGTTAAAACTATGATAGTGCAAAAGTTGCATGCTGTACATTGTACATCGTACACTGCACACTGCACACGTGTAGCCTATACTTTGTACTTTGTGCAGTCAAAATCAAATGTCAAGTGACTATGAGTACGTTTAGAATTTACGTTTAGGATTAGTTTGTGTAGAGTAGAGTAAAGCACAGTTTCATTGAATTACAAATTACAAATAGTTTGCAGTTTAAGTGATTTTTTTCAAAACACTGTACAATCTACAGTCTACAATACAAAAGGCAATCCCAGTCATCAGGATGAAAATGCGTCAGCTATTCTGTGTTCTGTACAACTGAGAATTGAGTCGAGTTTCATATGCAGTTTTGTATGTAATAGGGAAAAGTGTAGTGGAGGCGTGGAATCCAACTTCCGGGGTCGCTCTACGATCACCATGAAAGATGTACATATTACACATTGTACATGCAATTCGCAATGCACATTTGTACCTCCATGTCGAGTGTGTAATGTGTGCTGTGTGAAACCAGCTTACATAAAAGTTTTAATTTGTCATTTTTGTAGGAAAAGATCTTGACACTCAAACTGATATCTTTTTTAGACGATTTGCTATAGGTCAAATGAATACATTGTATAATTACTACTAGAGCATTATTATAGCTTATTCTTTCTAGTATGACACTATTTTTAAAACATTGACGATCCTCATAATCATTATCATTATTATTACTATTATAAAACACGACAGACTACAGTTGTACACTAATACCCTGAGAGTTTTCTCATTCTCAACATTCTTTTTTGATTTTTTTAAAATTATAATAGCTACTTAAGTTAAACGAGGTATTTTGGTATTATTATACAATATAAAATAAAAATATAAATACATATATACTAATTTATTATTGTGGTATGGTGTGCGTGTGTTCCTTCTGGTTTTTCACTTGAGCTATTCTTATATCATTTTCTCCTGTGTTACATATACATATTATATACATAGCAGGAATCTTTGAGGCTATATCATTGCTACTTTATTATTTATTACTGTGTGTATAATATTCTTGTTAGTAATTATAAATACTAAGTACAGGTCTCTTTGTACTATGTATGTGTAACACTACAGGCTACATGCTATACTATTCGAAAAGAAAAAAAAAGGTTACAAGTTCTTCGATCTCTTCTTCTCTGGGGGTTCATCAGCATAATTTAACTTAACATAACATAAGTAAATATATAAATATATTACATGTTACATAATAATTAGAAATTAAATCTACCGTAGCAATAAATATACATGCACTAAATATATACATACTTTATACTTTATACAAAAAAATAATATTTAAATATATTACTGTACATCACTTTTATTATCGTCATTAATTATACACATTAAAACATGGTGATGAAACAGGACTTTGTCGTTGTTCCTGTATTTTGTATGCTGTACTCGGTACCGTGTAAAAAAGTAATAATAAT
>JABASP010003861.1:0-12175 GCA_019776565.1 Sminthurinus signatus
GGCGAGATGATCATAATAAGAGATTTCTGACCCAAAATGGCTTATTATGGCGAGAAGGTCAAAATAAGAGATTTCTGAGCAAAAATGGCTTATTATGGCGATACGATGATCAAAATAAGAGATTTGTGACCAAAACTAGCTTATTATGGCGAGATGATCATAATAAGAGATTTCTGAGCAAAAATGGCTTATTATGGCGATACGATGATCAAAATAAGAGATTTCTGAGCGAAAATGGCTTATTATGGCAAAACGAAGATCAAAATAAGAGATTTGTGACCAAAACTAGCTTATTATGGCGAGATGATCATAATAAGAGATTTCTGACCAAAACTGGCTTATTATTGCGAGATGGTCATAATAAGAGATTTCTGACCAAAACTGGCTTATTATTGCGAGATGGTCATAATAAGAGATTTCTGAATGAAAATAGATTATTATGCTGAGATGTTCAAAATAAGACGTTTGTGATTGAAAATGGTTAATTATGGGCAGAACGTCAAAATAAGAGATTTCGTATTGTATAGAACGTTTGTTCTGCAAATGTAATGGAATATCACATCAAGGTGAAACTGTGAAAAAGACCAGGTCCCCTCCGTGGTAATGGAATTCAATTTAGGCAGGTTTGGTTTTAACAAAAGCGGATAAATTGAATTACATTTTTAGAAATCACGATGATTCGAAACGATGAACAAAACCGAGAGCCACTACTTGACCTGTGCATTGTTTATAAATGTTATAACCGCTTGAGGTACCGTATGACGTATGCTCAGACGGTATTGGACAGAAATAGGATCATTAATTAATCTTATGCAAAAGATTGTAGCGCCAAATTCAATATTCAATTCCGTAAGCTTCTGTGTAACAGGGATTTTTGTTGTTGTTGTTGCTGTAGATGCATCAGCATCATCGTCCTCGTCATCGTCATCTTCATGAAGGAAACGATAAACGAGAGTCTCGAAAAAGATCCAGCGTGTAGAGTAAAAATTCCTGCTTAACAATTTCATTTCCATTTCCATGAGATGGAAGATGGAAAAAGAAAAAGGGAGGAGGCGAAAGAAAAAAACTCGGCCAGAAGCCATCATCAGTTTTCTATCCAAATCCAAGTCCAAAGAAAACGAAAAAGAAACAAAACAACAAGAACAAGGAAAAGAAATGGGAGGAGGAGAAAAGAAAAGGAATAGATGATCCATCGTAACTTAGAAACATACACATTACACATAGATCCATTCTGTCGAAACTTTATCTTTTATCTATCTTTGCCTACATTTTCCCGTGTAATTTTCCACTTTTCCCCATCTACTCAAAGTTCTCTATTCCCAATTCCCAATACACAATACAGAGCAAAGTATAAAGTACAAAGTACAAAGCGCGTGGTGTGGACTGTGGACTGTGGACAAGCATAAGATTACACAGGACAATACAATAACAAATCATTGCTCCATGTCGTCTCTCCTCTCTCTCCGATTTTCTATGGCTCTGGCTCTTTTCTGCTCGTGTACCCTGCGTAATAAATAAATATCCATTAGCCACTATCGAATTTCCTGAGGATGCGATGATGCTAAACAAAGTCCTCTTTCTTCTTTTCCAACAGTAACAAATAACAAATCTTCTTGTGTCCTTCTCATCTTTTTGTATAGAAAAAACTGTCACCAGACAATCTAATCTCTAATATCTGTATAATACGTATTTTTCATCTAGAACAACCGGGTTAGTCTTCTTCTAGACTCTAGACTCTGAAATCTTTGAAAAACTAGAATCGTTATGCATGCCAAAAGATTTATGTGGGCGGGATAGTGGATCGTTGATTGCTGCTGATTGTTGATTGTTGATTTTTGAACAAACAATAGTATCTGTATTCAACTTCAAGATTTTGAACTAACCCTCTCATTTTCCAGCATTTTTACTGAGTACTGTGAAACATTTGAGCTTTGAGCTTTGAGCATCACAACTAAATTATAAACAAATTATAAAGACTGGACTTTGACTAGACGGACTTGTGAGACAGAGAAAGAAAAGGGATCTTTCATCTTCATCTCGTGCTTTTCCATCCTTTGATTGGCTTCATCAGAAACATCAGACTTTCTGGATCTAGAATCTAGACGACTACGACTTTTCCTTGACTCTCTTTTCTTTATCAATTTTCATCCTTTGTCCTATTTCATATCTATAGAGTATAGAGTACTTTTGTATCAACTTTCATATCCGGAGACAATGACAGAGACAGAGACAAAGACAAAGACAACAAATAGACAAGAGACAAGAGACAGCGACAGAGACGCACGTCTTGCATCTTGCATCTTTTTCCGTTGAACCAATCTAACCAATTTTTTTCAAAATTGGAGCCAGATGAAGAAACTGAGGTGAAATAAGAACCAGAACCAGAACTAGAATCCGAATCCGAATACGAGTGAGAGAAAAAAACTAGTAGCAGAAATAATAATCTTGGGATATGAAATAGAAAGAAAATAATCAAGTCCCCAGTCTACACGTACGCTCTTTATTGTCTCCTTCCTCCCAATTCCTTCCAGGTTGAGTCTCATCCAGTCTGTAGTCTGTAGTCTCTAGTTGTATCAATCATGTTTCTCTAGATTGGAGATACATGTACAATGTACATATAAAAAGACAAAAAAATAATACAGAACAATACAATACTATTTAGACTCTATACAATCACATCACACAACCGACAAGACATCCCTGATCCACCCAATCAAAAGGAATCCTACATCCTACAACGTCAAAGTAAAAGAAAAGGAGAATAAGAGAAATGAGAAGAATGGAGTAGGTGTGGGAGCTCTCCAATTAAATTCCAAACATTCTATCCAATTCCTCCAGGTAAATCTCTGGCAACTTTCTCCGTCTCAACAACTTCATTCTATTCTCCATCGTCTTATTCTCATCTCTCATCTCACTGAGGGAAAGAAAAGTAATTGCAGGCTTCTTCTTCTCCATCCTTCTTTACCCAATTCAATTCTGCAGACAACTCGACTCAACTCAATTCAATTCAACTCAGTGGACAATAAAAACAATCACAATTAAATGATACACAAGAAAAATACTCATGTTCAATGCATAATGTACAATGCACAATCTACAGCCATCCAGCTGATGACTTTAGCAAAAATCTACCTCTGTATAAACCCTAAATGTATAAAAGCAAAATACTCCAGACTCTCGTCATTTTAATTTTTTTTATCATTTCCTTTCTTCAGCTTGATACTTTTAACCTCTCTTTCAAAGCCCTTTACTATTGATTCGATACTAGTATAAAAATTCAAATTTTATTATTATTATTATTACTATTATAGTTCTCTTTAATTTTACTCCTTAATTTAATCTCCTTTTACTTTTTACAAGGAAACGACCGGATTTTCAAAGTAAAAAAATAGAAAGCTCCGCTACAACCACTTCTTATTTTTACTCTAGTTCAATGGTCCTTTCCCTTTCGAATTATGCAAAGCACCAGCTTCATGAGGTTTTCCTTCTCTTTTCTCTGGTAATTTATAGGAAAGGGGCCATGATGAAGGGGAAATGAATCAAACGTGAATGATAAAAGTAAAGGAGAAAAGCTACCAAAAGGAAAATGACATAATATAGATAGATATACATGATAGATGATGTACAGTGTCTAATGTTTAAGTACGATGTGAAAGCTTTAAGATTTGAGGAGTAAGGTGTAAGGTGTAAGATGAAAGGGAAAAGAAGGTGAAAGGTGAGAAGGGGAATGATTCCGTAAATCAGTAAATCAAGTGAGGAGAAAGCATGGTCCAGATTCAGGTTTTTTGGTTTGGCACTACTTAGGGAAATTATTCATCTTGACAGAGATCAATGAGCCTTCTGCCACTTGAAATATCTACATTCTACATTTCTACATTCTACAGATAGGCAGTTGAGTTGAGTTTTCAGTTCCAGTTCTCAGTTCTCAGTGCCTTTACCACAACTCGTGACTTTTTAATTACACTTGACTTGACTTGTCTCTTCCCGTCCCGTCTAGAATCTAGAATCTAGAATCCAGACTTGAGACTTGAGACTTGAGACTTGATGATTTAGCCGAACACCGAATGCCTAATATCTAATATACATGATATATGATGTAGATGCATAAGAGGAGAGTAATTAAGAAAAAGAAGACGGGGGAAAAGTCAGAGTCATTTAATTAACCTCAACGTCAATTTACCATTTACCATTTACATTTTACCATTTCCCGTCCACCAAGGCCAAAAAGTGTACACTATACGTTCTACTGTATGAATGACATAATATAATAAATGCACGTTACATAGTACCCAGAATATAATATACATGTACACAGTTGTAAGAAGTAGTATAGGAGCACTTTCTTTCAGTCAAAGTTGATGAGTTGTGGTTGTAGAGAGAGAGAGGAAAAGTAAAGAAAAATCAGGGAGAAAGCAGAGAAAGTCAGCAGGGTGATGTAAAAAGTACAAAGTCGTGGCTTTAGTCGTTACAGTTGCAGCCACCATAGTCACACACTTAGTTTTGAGTAGACCTCTGTGATTTTTTTTGCTTTTCTGAGCTGTGAAGAGAAGAACGGAGAGCAAAGACCGGAGTATCAAAACCAAGAGCAAGACAAAGAAAAAAAGGCGATTAAGACAAAGACAAAGACAAGGACAAAGTTTTAGTCAAAAAAGTAATAATAATATCGTATTATGGTTCCTACTTCAATCTTCTAGACACATGAAAATTCATCTAGGTTATTCCTCATTTATTCATCGTGCTGAGTTCTGGTGATTAAAAAATACATCTATGTACAATGTGCACTGTACGCAAAAGAGTACAGGACGTGGACGCAAAAAGAGCCAGTCAGTCAGTAGGGCTATTCAAATTCAAGTTGTCAACCATCTAATTTTTAATTCAAATCAGGATGAGTGCAATGCACTTCACACTTACATAAATAACTACAAACAAAAATGCACAATTATAATATAAGAACATAACATGGTGTCGCATATTCAAAGAAAAATTAAACTCTTTTCAAACTTAAATGAACTAAAAACTAAAGAGTATTCCAAGTTAAACATTTAGTGTGTCTCAAAGTATGGAAAGAATCAATCTATTGGATGTTTCTTCGATTGAACCTTTTCTTGATTTTATTGTGAGGTGAAGAAGGAGATGCCTGTTTATGTGAAAGGAGTGAAAGTAAAGGGGAATTGATGTGCTATTCTCTATTCTCCTCTACTGTCTCTTTTCCTCCATTTGACTTGACTTGACTTGTGACTGTTGGCTGGTGTCTGGTGACTTGAGTTTGTCTGCATCTATTTCTTTACTCTGTATCCTGCGCCTACTTAACTTGACTTGACTCCACTTAACTTGTTCCCTGCTTCCTCCTGCGTTTAATTGCCTGACCTGTCTCTGCCTAGACCCCTAGAATCCCAGAACCCTAGATTTCTAGATGCGTAGCTGTCCATCTCCATTTTCGATTCCCTTTTTTGTTTCATTTTACTTTACTTTATTTATTTTATTCTCTCGTCTTTATGAGGCGGCTCTTAGAAACAAGGAGAAAACAAAGTCCATTTAGGAGTTCCATTCTATTCTGTATATTATTTGTTATCCAGGAGCTGGTCCAGGAGTTTGCTAGCTCTTATTGTTATTGACTAAATCCTCCCACTTTCAATTTACTCCTTTCACCATCCACATTTCTTTCTCATTGTCCCGTTGTCTTGTTGTCTCGTGGATTGTTGATTGTTGAAAAATCAGTCTCGTCCACTCTCACACTGCACCACCTCTTCTTCTTTAAAATGGACGGAATCTCAAATCTCAAATAATGCTTTCAACCTACAAATAGTCCAGAGGGAAGTGTACAAATATCTATAAACTACAATCTAGTGCAAAACAAAGAGCAAAAGGCTGAAGACTGAAGACAGAAGAATATAATACCAATGTCCATCTTGTACCTTGTACCTTGTACATTTCAATCCCACTTTTGAGAAAGATTTCTTCTTCTTCTTCGTCTTTTTCTTCACTGAGGAAGTTGGAAGTTCCCATCACAATGAGAGACAAAATAATTGAAGAGAGGTTACTGATGATGATGATGGTGATGAAATTTGTATGTACTAGAAACTACACAAAACACACAATATATATTATTCGTATTCGTATTTGTATTTGGAGCATCAGGAAGACGGCGGAGAAAAGAAGAAAACGTATACCATTGTTTGTGCTTTCTCTTTTCCTCTTGCGTTCAAATGAACAATACATTAAAGCGTACATCTATAAACTACAGTACAATGTACAATGAAAGGAGGTGAAAGTTGAGCAAATACTTTTACATAGATAAATAGTGAGGATTGAGAAAGAAGTGTGTATAGTGTAGTGTAGATATGAGAGCAACTGTGAAATTCATATGTACAGTGTACAGTATATGACTATGAGTTTTACATTAGTTGTGGACAGGCAATGTACATTTCCATTTCCATTCTCATTCTCATTCTTTGACTATGAGTGGATGGATGATGAAACAACAACAAAGGGATTCAAGACGACATACATAAGAGTAGGAGCAGAAGAAGAAGAAGAAGATGGAGAATAAGAATGAAAGGAATGGAATGGGAAACGCAGATGGAGTTGATCAATAAAGAAAGACGCTCTTTTTCCTCCGCCTTTTCTTCTTTCTCCTCGTTGAAATCTTTTGGAGGCTCTACTTTCTACTCTCTACTTTCTGCATGGAATAGATGAAATGGAAAATGTAAAGGATCTTTCTCTCCCTCAATCTTGTGTGCGTACAGTGTACAGTGTATACAGTATACGCACGCTGGTAATCCAATATATAGAGTGTAAGATGTAAGATGTAGGATTTTGGATGTAGGGCACACACCAGACACCAGACACAGAAATGGAGATGTGATATGTGGGCGGTTGTGAAGGAATGTTCAATGTTCATGTCGATTTGGATTTGGATGTGGATGTGGATGTGGATCTCAATGTGCAAGTTAAAGTGTGTGTAGATGTGGATACTGGATGTTGGATTTGTATTTGAAATGGATGATATTGAACCTATTGAAATGTTACTGTTGAAAGCCGCGATATGAGACGTAAAGACGGAAGGAAGTGCAAAAAATAAAGCGTTTGCTGCAGTGATTTTTTTTAAATCCATCCAACACAATACAAAATGCTCAATACTCAATACTCTGATAGATACAGATACATTTTAGGTTGTAGAAGTTCAACTGTACTTTATCCTGTGTACAGTGTAGATTGTATAGATACATGTTACAAATGTGTGGGTTCAAAAGGGGAAAAAGATGTCTACTCAACTGAACTGTAGTGTAAACTATGTACAATGTACAATGTAAAGTGTACAATTGTACTGTCTACTGTCTGCAGTTCTCAATGTTCAATGTCGATTGCTAGAATTTAGCTGGATCTAAGAATTTAGAATGTGGATTTCCATCTTTATTTTTTTCAATCGTTTCTTTCTTTCTTTCTTTCTGTCTTTCTTTCTTTCCATTTCCAATAAAAAGAGAGGGTCAAACTCTGAGTCTGAGTTTGAGTCGGAGTCTCAAGACATTTTATCTTTGGGATCTTGCGTTTGGATTAAGGGTTAAGACCTTTGAATACTCTCTATTTTTATTTATCCCACATTCCATTCCAAAGAAAAGAACCCCCGAGTAAAATGCCACAACCTCTTTCTTTTTCTTTCTACTGTCGTCCGTTTTGGCTGTTGTCTGTTTTCTGTTTTCAGTTCTTCGTGTCATAAATACAAATAAAAATACAAGTACAACTGCCGCTCCTTGAAAAACTGTAATAAAAGTATATGATAAAGGCAGATATGCAATGTACATGTGCGCAATGTGAGGTTTTTTTGTTCCGTATAAATTTTTAAGGAATTCAAAGCTAATTTAGTTTTTTTTGTTTATTTATTTTACAGGGCCGATTGCTCCTCGGCAGATGAAAATCAGAAGACCAAATCAAGTGGCTTAAAAGACTTTGGGAAGGTGAGTTTTTTGAACCTATTTTTAAATGAACCATTTCAACTATCTAAAAATAAACTAAAGGTTTTTGTATTTGGCCAAAATCCATATCCATCAAAATCAACACCAAAAGTCAAACAAAAGTAGTTGTAAAAAATTAGGATCAAATTTATACTGCAAGAAAAGCAAAAGTTGTGAGCCAAGCTTAACCACGAGTGTAAAACTTTCCGTCTCTGTAAATTTTACTCTTTTATTTTTAACCTGTCCAAAAAAGCGACATTACAATTTAAAAATTTTAAAGGCTGTGTTAAAGTCCTTCAGAACCTGTTTCACATTAAGTTTTTTGAGTGAGTCACGAGATAAAGAATAAGGATGAGCAAAGTGGACATTCAGCTCTCAAGTTAAGAGACAGATGACTTCTTTTCTTTCATCCTCTCACTGGTTTTGAATTGCTCCTTGACAGAGACGAGACAGGACGAGAGTCAGACTTACGAGCATTCTATACAATGACAACTGCAATGACGATGACAATGACAATTACAACGAACATGAGACCACGTGGATGAAGCGGACAATTTTAATACCAGAAAAACTTCAAGGGCATCTACTAAAGAGACTAGAGACTAGAGACCTTTCTCTTTGAACACTGAGCATTTTCAGCATTTTCCTCTTGGTAGTTTTACACATGTTATAGTGGTTTATGCAATAGCAGACTATGTGCACAGTAAATTATCTACAGAGTAAATAGTACAGAGTACAGAGAAAGGAGAATGATGATGCAATGAGACGAGATGGATCAAGTACTTTAAGTATGCACTCTACAGTCTACAGTCTACAGTCTACAGTTTATAGTTTTATATGAGGGAGACAGGGAGTCGTGGCTCCATGAATTCATCCAAATGTTTCCGAGAAATGTCCATTACGTCTGCTCACTTTACCACACACATGCACAAATACAAACACAACATTTACATAAGCAACCGGAATTGTGAATATGTGGTACATTCTAGATTCTAGATTCTTGATGCTAGATTGTAGATGTAGAATAGAGATAGTTTTAACAGTCGTATGAATTGTACGTTGTACATTGTACAGAGTACAGGTAGTCCCAATTCTCCCGTCTCCTTCTCCATAACAATAATAAAAAGTATAATAGAATATTTGTAATCTCTCCGACTCCCATAACAATTCCCCTCTTCATACATGCACATCGTACATCGTACAATGTACAATGTACTTTTTCCGCCTTCATTTATTCATCTAGTTTTACCTAGTTTTTTTCAAAAGATCCCAATGGCAGGACAAAATTCAGTACAAGAAGTACAAGTCTTTTTTACATGTTGATGAGAAAATTGTTGAATTATGTAACATCAGCTGTACTATTTAAACCATACACCGTACATGTGGAATTTTACAGTGGCAGAATGTAAATTAATCTGATACTAAGGGGAAAAGGGACAGTGAGACCTATAAAATTCAAACACAACAACTCTCCCCTTTGGGACAGTACACTACAGATACTGTGTATCATGTACTACGTTTTTAGAGGCACCAATTTATTTTAAATAGAGTTCAAAGAGCAAGTCATTGAAAAAAGTCCAAAGTAAATGCGTTCCTGCTTTCTCAAGCAAAGGTGTTGATTAAACATTGGAAATGTTTAGAGTTTGGACAAGTCAAAGCTTGATATGCTCTGGACTCTGGACTCTGAACTGTAAACCGTGGATCGACTCAACTTTTCATCTGAATTGACTTTATCGAATTGATTCCTATCTCTTTTGGGCCTTTCAATATTCATCGTTCATTATCTGTAGTTGGAATTTAAACTTTCACAACTTTCCAACAGTTGAATACAAAAAGGTTTTCTTTTTTTTCTTAAAATGCAATGTACGTGAAAGTAAAAAAACCCATTAAATGTAGAATGAAAGAAGAGAGTAGAAACAACTTGAAAAAAGAGTCACAGGCTACAAAAAGAGGCTAACTGTGAATAAAACAAGCCAGGTGACAAAATACAAATAAACAAGATCACTATCCATTTCAATGACAGTAAACCCAGTTTAAATTTTTATGTGGAGAAGGGTCTCAACTTTAGATTCTTGTAAATGGAGGAATAGTATTTAATTTGTTAGTTGTATTTGTATTTGTATTCTCCCAGTCTACTGTATTTAATTTTAGGTTTTAGACTTTATGGAATTTTATATCATACATGTTACATATTACATGTGTGGGGAAAGGGTTCTTTTGTACAGTAATGTTACCGAGAAGAGGATGAGGTGGTTTGGTTTCCTCCATGCTCTATTTTTCTTTCATTATGCATCTCGTACCTCGTACCTCGTACCACAGAAGACAGAAGGTAGAAGAGGTAGACGACGTGGTAATTGACGGTAGAAAAAGAAGAGACAACACCACTGGGATTCATACAAAATACATACAAAATACAAATACAATTTACAGTATAAACATTAAACAGTCCGCACTGAGAAATGTACAGTGTAAACAACAATGCTGCAAAATTGAGGACTCACCTCACCTTCTTTTATTTTACTCTCCTCCACGCTCCTCTTCTACGAGCCCCAAAGGCAAAACTACGTCAGTATGAACGAGGTACGAGTACAAAGTACGAAGAAAGAGAACAAGTCCACTTGCCAAATACAAAACTGGAGCTGGAACTGGAACAGGAACTGGGATAGCTGGAAAATCCCGTGTACATTCTACAATGTACAAAGTAAAAAGTGGAAAAGTCCCATTCTCTCACCTTGTAAATTGTACCGTAAAATTCCCCACATCCCAACTCCGATCTTCAAAAAATATAAGTGCAATGTACAACACGTAGCGTGCAGTTAGCAGTTAGTACAGTAGAATTGAGCATGGAGAAAAGTAATGGGTGAGATTATCAAGAATATCAAGAGTCTCAAGAGCCAGAGCTCCTCAACACAGCACAAAATTCTTTATCCCTGGTGAATCGTAGTGGAGACGCACAAGTGCCGTAAACATTACAGGGAACATAAGTATGTACAGAATAACGCTCAACAATGCGGTGGATGGTTAGCTGGTTGTTTTTGTCTTTGTCTTTGTTTTCCTGGGTTAGTTATTAAGAGTACAGTTGTGTTGTAGAATAAATAATATAGAATAAAGAATGGAGAATGGAGAATGGAAAATGGAGATGTACTGTACACATAAAGTAGTCGAGATCTGCGACTCGGAAACTTTCTATAATTTATTCACCACTCTCCTTTTTTCTTCCAGTTATTTTCACAGACTAGTTTTTCAAAATGGTCAAGAGGCAAGAGTCAAGAGTCAAAAATGAAAAACAAGAGTCGCTTTTCCATAATCTTACAAACTCAAGTGGAAGGTTACTTTTAAGTATTTAGGGTAAATGATAAAATTTAGTTGTACAAAAAAAAATGCATCAAAACAATCTGTTTCTGATTCATTTTATCCTGCTGTTGACAATTATAGTGTGCTCTAGTTTGTCAAGTTGTGTAGAGATTCTGAAGAACTGAAGAGGTGGACTGTAAAATGTTGTAATTATATTGTACATTGTACATGAATTAAATACTTGACACCGTTTTACTTTGAAACAAGTAACTTGCAAATTTTGGGTGAACCAGTTTTTAGATACTTTTCACCAAGTGTTTACAACAGCCTCTTCTTTTTTTTACTCTTTATATCTTTTTTATCTTTCCATTTTATTTTAAAAGGAGGGAAATGAGGTCTTTAGAAACTAGGTGGTGACTGCAGATTGTAGATTTAATTCACAAGTTGAAAAAGGAGGTCAAAAAAAAGGAATCAGACAATTATATTTTACTGCAGGGGTAAATTATTAGTACAGTAAACGTTGACAGTTGACAGTATGATGACAGTTGTTGAAAAACTAGGGCAAGAGGAAGGAGAATAGACATTTTTGATGCTTATTTTTGAAAATGTTCAAGTATCAAGTATACTAGCTGCCGTCTGTGTTTAAGATTGAAACGTCTGTTCACGCTTCATGCCAAGTCAGCGGTTGCTTAGTTCTTAGTTTAGTTTAATTCCCGATTGCCGTATGCCGTGTCTAATCAAAAACATCCTGTAAAATGTACCTTGCGCATAATACAAATCTGTGTCAAAGTGGTCCCGAAATTTCTGCACTATTTTTCTCTCCATTATAATTGATTAGAGACCACTATTATACTTTACACCGAATTTTTCGAAGTTTGGCCTTTTTTGCTTCTGAGGGTGGTTTCTAGTCAATTCAGATGCGCTGAGTT
>JABASP010003862.1:0-12168 GCA_019776565.1 Sminthurinus signatus
TTTTAATCCCTTTCTGACGTTCACTCTGAGTAATAAATCATTTCAACTACTGTATTTTTTTGAACCTCTATAAATTCTGAAATCGCAAACTCTCAAATCTAAAGGCATTGAAAAATTCACAAAAATTGGAAAACTTGAAATCCGCGCAATACTTCAATGTTCAAATGATATTCAAAAAGCATATTTTACTTTCTCAAGTCAATATGAAAGGAAAACCAGCCGAATGATTTTATAAACAAAATTCACCTACTAAATTCACATAATTTTCTACATGATTGATAAAATAACCAGATTGTAGAATTTAGCATGGAAAATGTGAAAAGAAATAGAACAGAAATTTTCAGTTAATGAGAAAGAGTAATAATGTGCAAATGACTGTTCAAATTAGATTGGTCCAGGTAAAGAAAACAAGAGAGCAAACTACGAGTACGACGGAGCAAATTGAGAATCTTAAGACCAGTACAACTACAAAGTAAAATATGCATAAAATAAAAGACGGATTTTTTTATAAGACAGGAAATTTTCAATTTTTGTCGTATTTTCCCTACACCTTATTTGTTGTATATTCTACAAAAATCTAGGAAAATTCAACCTTCAACCTTCACATTCTTTTTGGATATGAAATGGTGGATTTATTTTAGAAATAGTAAAAAAGCTAGGGAAACGCACAAGAGGAATTGTTGAATATTTGACTTCGACTCTGACTTTGACTTTTATTTTGGTTTTTGAATTTCTGAGTGCAGGCATGCGAGAGGGAAGGAAAGGAATAGTTTGTAAACTATAATACTTTTGTAATACGAATATTGAGAATTGAGTAGAGAGGTAGAGAGAGCAAAACAAAAAACAAAACAGACGTTGTACAAAAATGCACAAATGTACCCATAATATGATACGCCTCCAAACTCCAAGCTCCTCTGTATGGTACAAGAACCAACTCGAACTAGAAATACTAGAAATAGAGTTGAATTTGATTTGACATGCTTCTGCTTTTTGTTATTCAGACCTCTGCCTTCTTCTTCATTTTTTCTTCATTCTTTTTATACACAATGTACATTGTACATTGTACAAACCTTAAGAAATCCAGATACCAAATCTAAATCTGCATCTGAATTCAAATCCGAAGCAAAGTCAAAGCCAATGCCGAAGCTGAAGCTGATATATTTGTAGTTTGAATCCGAACCTGAATCTGCATATGAATACGAATACAAATACGACTACGAACACAGATTTTGTTTTTTTTTGTTTTTTGTATTTGTATTAGTATTTTCAGGAAATTGAACCTCTCACATCTGTTTTATTTTGCCATTGAAAAATATAGAAAAAAACAAAGAAAAAAGCTTGAACAAATGGAGATTGGACAAAAAAGAGATGTAGAATGTACAAGAGTGTAAACTTTTTATAATATGAATCAGATTTGTCGAAAATATCCATCTACTTTACTTTTAGCATGGATAGGATTTTTAAAGGAAAAAAACAAACCGAACAAAACCAATTCAAAGAAAAGAAAAGAAAAGCAAGGCAAAGCAGCGTAAAGTAAAGTAACCTAACACGGCTTACTCTTACGCTTATTATGCCTACAGTCTACAAGCGGGAGTTTCACGTTACATTTTCTGTCAGTACGCAAGTATTTTTGGCTGTCTTTATTTATGCTGCGTTTTCTTTTTGCCGCAAAACTTTTCCCCTCTCGTCATCCGCCCTTTCCGTCCAACTTTAACTTGGGTTTCCGCGTTACAATGTGTAGTTTTTCTAGCTCTGGCTATGGGTTTGAAGTTGCACGCATTTCCAGTGCCAATGCCAGTGTCGTGTGATGTTTGATTTTTGATGCATCACCGTCACCGTCATCATCATCACCATCATCATCGTTGTTGCTCTTTCTTCTTTTACAACTCAAAGTTTTGCTCCTACTTTTTCGTAAAAATCCACAAAAGCTCAAGCTGAAGAGAATGAGCCTTTCATTTAACATTTACCATTCACAACTTTCCGTTTATGTACAATGTAAAATGTATATCGAACATTTGATAGCACTTGCAAAGTTGATCAAAGTTCTGATCAAAATTGACAACTTGGGTTTTGCATTTTTCATAATAGTTTCAATGTTTACAAAACCGATAAAAATGGTACATAAAAGACTGTAGACTGTAGGCAGTAGGCGTCCTGACAACTGATAACTTGTCGCAAATTCCCTCCTGTTTATTTACTTTCCTACTTTTATCCATATCAGTACTTATTATTGCTGCACATGTTACATTAAACTTTGTTTTGTCCCGTTTTTTGCATACACTGTCATACAAAAATAAATATTTTTTCTACTAATGTAAAATTTCTATATCCATCTAAAATTCTAGCATTTAATCTTTTGCATAGTTCAATATACTTTCGATATTCGACATTCGGTTTTCAATAATTCGTGGGAGTTTAATGTTCAAAACAAGTTGCTCCGCCTGGAGTTTGAATTTGATATCAACTTTTATAGAAAATGAAATAGTATTTTAGCAAATTACAGCCGTGTCTAAGATTACATTCCTCTTCCTCTTGGTCTTCTAGAATCTAGAATCTAGATATTAGACATTTGATAATATTCACTAGAAACTCTGTAAAGTTTACTTGCGGCATTTTTAGACTCATGTGACTGAGTCTCTCAAAGCTCGAAGCTCGATGCTCAATACTCGCAAAAATAGTCAGCACGTCAGTCATTCGGATAGCAATTTCCTTGGAATAATAAAAATACATAAGACTGGAATCTTGTCCAAGGAGAAAAGACGAGTTGTTAAGACTGAGTTTTTTTCAGGATATACTTTTTGCTGTAAATACACAGAAAGAAGATAGAGAACAGAACGGACCAGAACAGGGAGCAGGAGAAAGTCTGTACATGAAATATAAAAGTGTTATGTACAACATACGGAATACAGAAGACTAGTGTCAGGAAACAGCTCAGTGAGTCAGTTTAAGTTCATGATGGAATATTGATTTCATGAATAAGTAATATGAGCAATTCGACGTTGCAGGAGCAATAAACATTTCCCATTCACTCTCACTACAACTACAAGTACAACTACAGCTACAACTACATATTAAACAGTAGTACAGTAGCTAACAGTAAAAGTAAAAGTAGTAGAACTGCTTCTGCTATTACGTATTTCACGTATAAGTATTTCTTTCTTATTATTCCCTTTACGTTTTCTTCAATTTTCTTTGGCGTCTCCTTTCATCTTCCACAGAAGGATGGATAGACACCTATACATATTACATTTATGCCACGGCCAACGTCTTTTCTCCAGCCTTGCTTGTACTTTGTGCTTGTGTACTTTCCTTTTGGAATTCCGTCTCAGTTTACATAGTCTAAATTTACCAGACCAAACCAGACCATGCCATAAGATAACGTAATATTGAGTCAGTACTCTCATCTTCATGTTTTCTTTATTTGCTCCTATTGGCCTACATTCTACATTCCCGTCTCATTACGTACCAAGAGCATTATGAACGCTGTATATTGTACACTGTACATTTTACTTTGAAACAAGTAATAACTTGGATACTGCATTTATTTGTACACAAATTTGGAATTCTTTTCAAGTTTCAAATTTTCATAGTTTGTCTGATGCAATTTTGTACATATTAAATTATGTATAATGTACAGTATTATTATGATGTGAGCAAAAAAGGGTTGTACGTCCTTGATTACTAAAAGACATCAGAGCCACCATTTCTTCGCAAAGATTCACAAACATGTAAAAACACAACTTCATGTATGTAGATTTTCTACATACTTTTATTGAAGTATACGAATAATGAAGCTATTTTTCTTTTGTAGACATAATATTTTGTGCCTCTTTTCTGAATTATGAAAACATAATATTAAAAAGTATTTACAATGACAAATAACAAAGAAAATCAGCTAAAAAATTGCAAAGTGTGACAACTACAAAAAATATTGAGTTAAAATTATAAAGGTATAAAAGCTTTTATACTTCTTTTAACACAGTATTTTTATTTTAAAGGTGAGTGGATGAATATCATTTTAATCCCTTTCTGACGTTCACTCTGAGTAATAAATCATTTCAACTACTGTATTTTTTTGAACCTCTATAAATTCTGAAATCGCAAACTCTCAAATCTAAAGGCATTGAAAAATTCACAAAAATTGGAAAACTTGAAATCCGCGCAATACTTCAATGTTCAAATGATATTCAAAAAGCATATTTTACTTTCTCAAGTCAATATGAAAGGAAAACCAGCCGAATGATTTTATAAACAAAATTCACCTACTAAATTCACATAATTTTCTACATGATTGATAAAATAACCAGATTGTAGAATTTAGCATGGAAAATGTGAAAAGAAATAGAACAGAAATTTTCAGTTAATGAGAAAGAGTAATAATGTGCAAATGACTGTTCAAATTAGATTGGTCCAGGTAAAGAAAACAAGAGAGCAAACTACGAGTACGACGGAGCAAATTGAGAATCTTAAGACCAGTACAACTACAAAGTAAAATATGCATAAAATAAAAGACGGATTTTTTTATAAGACAGGAAATTTTCAATTTTTGTCGTATTTTCCCTACACCTTATTTGTTGTATATTCTACAAAAATCTAGGAAAATTCAACCTTCAACCTTCACATTCTTTTTGGATATGAAATGGTGGATTTATTTTAGAAATAGTAAAAAAGCTAGGGAAACGCACAAGAGGAATTGTTGAATATTTGACTTCGACTCTGACTTTGACTTTTATTTTGGTTTTTGAATTTCTGAGTGCAGGCATGCGAGAGGGAAGGAAAGGAATAGTTTGTAAACTATAATACTTTTGTAATACGAATATTGAGAATTGAGTAGAGAGGTAGAGAGAGCAAAACAAAAAACAAAACAGACGTTGTACAAAAATGCACAAATGTACCCATAATATGATACGCCTCCAAACTCCAAGCTCCTCTGTATGGTACAAGAACCAACTCGAACTAGAAATACTAGAAATAGAGTTGAATTTGATTTGACATGCTTCTGCTTTTTGTTATTCAGACCTCTGCCTTCTTCTTCATTTTTTCTTCATTCTTTTTATACACAATGTACATTGTACATTGTACAAACCTTAAGAAATCCAGATACCAAATCTAAATCTGCATCTGAATTCAAATCCGAAGCAAAGTCAAAGCCAATGCCGAAGCTGAAGCTGATATATTTGTAGTTTGAATCCGAACCTGAATCTGCATATGAATACGAATACAAATACGACTACGAACACAGATTTTGTTTTTTTTTGTTTTTTGTATTTGTATTAGTATTTTCAGGAAATTGAACCTCTCACATCTGTTTTATTTTGCCATTGAAAAATATAGAAAAAAACAAAGAAAAAAGCTTGAACAAATGGAGATTGGACAAAAAAGAGATGTAGAATGTACAAGAGTGTAAACTTTTTATAATATGAATCAGATTTGTCGAAAATATCCATCTACTTTACTTTTAGCATGGATAGGATTTTTAAAGGAAAAAAACAAACCGAACAAAACCAATTCAAAGAAAAGAAAAGAAAAGCAAGGCAAAGCAGCGTAAAGTAAAGTAACCTAACACGGCTTACTCTTACGCTTATTATGCCTACAGTCTACAAGCGGGAGTTTCACGTTACATTTTCTGTCAGTACGCAAGTATTTTTGGCTGTCTTTATTTATGCTGCGTTTTCTTTTTGCCGCAAAACTTTTCCCCTCTCGTCATCCGCCCTTTCCGTCCAACTTTAACTTGGGTTTCCGCGTTACAATGTGTAGTTTTTCTAGCTCTGGCTATGGGTTTGAAGTTGCACGCATTTCCAGTGCCAATGCCAGTGTCGTGTGATGTTTGATTTTTGATGCATCACCGTCACCGTCATCATCATCACCATCATCATCGTTGTTGCTCTTTCTTCTTTTACAACTCAAAGTTTTGCTCCTACTTTTTCGTAAAAATCCACAAAAGCTCAAGCTGAAGAGAATGAGCCTTTCATTTAACATTTACCATTCACAACTTTCCGTTTATGTACAATGTAAAATGTATATCGAACATTTGATAGCACTTGCAAAGTTGATCAAAGTTCTGATCAAAATTGACAACTTGGGTTTTGCATTTTTCATAATAGTTTCAATGTTTACAAAACCGATAAAAATGGTACATAAAAGACTGTAGACTGTAGGCAGTAGGCGTCCTGACAACTGATAACTTGTCGCAAATTCCCTCCTGTTTATTTACTTTCCTACTTTTATCCATATCAGTACTTATTATTGCTGCACATGTTACATTAAACTTTGTTTTGTCCCGTTTTTTGCATACACTGTCATACAAAAATAAATATTTTTTCTACTAATGTAAAATTTCTATATCCATCTAAAATTCTAGCATTTAATCTTTTGCATAGTTCAATATACTTTCGATATTCGACATTCGGTTTTCAATAATTCGTGGGAGTTTAATGTTCAAAACAAGTTGCTCCGCCTGGAGTTTGAATTTGATATCAACTTTTATAGAAAATGAAATAGTATTTTAGCAAATTACAGCCGTGTCTAAGATTACATTCCTCTTCCTCTTGGTCTTCTAGAATCTAGAATCTAGATATTAGACATTTGATAATATTCACTAGAAACTCTGTAAAGTTTACTTGCGGCATTTTTAGACTCATGTGACTGAGTCTCTCAAAGCTCGAAGCTCGATGCTCAATACTCGCAAAAATAGTCAGCACGTCAGTCATTCGGATAGCAATTTCCTTGGAATAATAAAAATACATAAGACTGGAATCTTGTCCAAGGAGAAAAGACGAGTTGTTAAGACTGAGTTTTTTTCAGGATATACTTTTTGCTGTAAATACACAGAAAGAAGATAGAGAACAGAACGGACCAGAACAGGGAGCAGGAGAAAGTCTGTACATGAAATATAAAAGTGTTATGTACAACATACGGAATACAGAAGACTAGTGTCAGGAAACAGCTCAGTGAGTCAGTTTAAGTTCATGATGGAATATTGATTTCATGAATAAGTAATATGAGCAATTCGACGTTGCAGGAGCAATAAACATTTCCCATTCACTCTCACTACAACTACAAGTACAACTACAGCTACAACTACATATTAAACAGTAGTACAGTAGCTAACAGTAAAAGTAAAAGTAGTAGAACTGCTTCTGCTATTACGTATTTCACGTATAAGTATTTCTTTCTTATTATTCCCTTTACGTTTTCTTCAATTTTCTTTGGCGTCTCCTTTCATCTTCCACAGAAGGATGGATAGACACCTATACATATTACATTTATGCCACGGCCAACGTCTTTTCTCCAGCCTTGCTTGTACTTTGTGCTTGTGTACTTTCCTTTTGGAATTCCGTCTCAGTTTACATAGTCTAAATTTACCAGACCAAACCAGACCATGCCATAAGATAACGTAATATTGAGTCAGTACTCTCATCTTCATGTTTTCTTTATTTGCTCCTATTGGCCTACATTCTACATTCCCGTCTCATTACGTACCAAGAGCATTATGAACGCTGTATATTGTACACTGTACATTTTACTTTGAAACAAGTAATAACTTGGATACTGCATTTATTTGTACACAAATTTGGAATTCTTTTCAAGTTTCAAATTTTCATAGTTTGTCTGATGCAATTTTGTACATATTAAATTATGTATAATGTACAGTATTATTATGATGTGAGCAAAAAAGGGTTGTACGTCCTTGATTACTAAAAGACATCAGAGCCACCATTTCTTCGCAAAGATTCACAAACATGTAAAAACACAACTTCATGTATGTAGATTTTCTACATACTTTTATTGAAGTATACGAATAATGAAGCTATTTTTCTTTTGTAGACATAATATTTTGTGCCTCTTTTCTGAATTATGAAAACATAATATTAAAAAGTATTTACAATGACAAATAACAAAGAAAATCAGCTAAAAAATTGCAAAGTGTGACAACTACAAAAAATATTGAGTTAAAATTATAAAGGTATAAAAGCTTTTATACTTCTTTTAACACAGTATTTTTATTTTAAAGGTGAGTGGATGAATATCATTTTAATCCCTTTCTGACGTTCACTCTGAGTAATAAATCATTTCAACTACTGTATTTTTTTGAACCTCTATAAATTCTGAAATCGCAAACTCTCAAATCTAAAGGCATTGAAAAATTCACAAAAATTGGAAAACTTGAAATCCGCGCAATACTTCAATGTTCAAATGATATTCAAAAAGCATATTTTACTTTCTCAAGTCAATATGAAAGGAAAACCAGCCGAATGATTTTATAAACAAAATTCACCTACTAAATTCACATAATTTTCTACATGATTGATAAAATAACCAGATTGTAGAATTTAGCATGGAAAATGTGAAAAGAAATAGAACAGAAATTTTCAGTTAATGAGAAAGAGTAATAATGTGCAAATGACTGTTCAAATTAGATTGGTCCAGGTAAAGAAAACAAGAGAGCAAACTACGAGTACGACGGAGCAAATTGAGAATCTTAAGACCAGTACAACTACAAAGTAAAATATGCATAAAATAAAAGACGGATTTTTTTATAAGACAGGAAATTTTCAATTTTTGTCGTATTTTCCCTACACCTTATTTGTTGTATATTCTACAAAAATCTAGGAAAATTCAACCTTCAACCTTCACATTCTTTTTGGATATGAAATGGTGGATTTATTTTAGAAATAGTAAAAAAGCTAGGGAAACGCACAAGAGGAATTGTTGAATATTTGACTTCGACTCTGACTTTGACTTTTATTTTGGTTTTTGAATTTCTGAGTGCAGGCATGCGAGAGGGAAGGAAAGGAATAGTTTGTAAACTATAATACTTTTGTAATACGAATATTGAGAATTGAGTAGAGAGGTAGAGAGAGCAAAACAAAAAACAAAACAGACGTTGTACAAAAATGCACAAATGTACCCATAATATGATACGCCTCCAAACTCCAAGCTCCTCTGTATGGTACAAGAACCAACTCGAACTAGAAATACTAGAAATAGAGTTGAATTTGATTTGACATGCTTCTGCTTTTTGTTATTCAGACCTCTGCCTTCTTCTTCATTTTTTCTTCATTCTTTTTATACACAATGTACATTGTACATTGTACAAACCTTAAGAAATCCAGATACCAAATCTAAATCTGCATCTGAATTCAAATCCGAAGCAAAGTCAAAGCCAATGCCGAAGCTGAAGCTGATATATTTGTAGTTTGAATCCGAACCTGAATCTGCATATGAATACGAATACAAATACGACTACGAACACAGATTTTGTTTTTTTTTGTTTTTTGTATTTGTATTAGTATTTTCAGGAAATTGAACCTCTCACATCTGTTTTATTTTGCCATTGAAAAATATAGAAAAAAACAAAGAAAAAAGCTTGAACAAATGGAGATTGGACAAAAAAGAGATGTAGAATGTACAAGAGTGTAAACTTTTTATAATATGAATCAGATTTGTCGAAAATATCCATCTACTTTACTTTTAGCATGGATAGGATTTTTAAAGGAAAAAAACAAACCGAACAAAACCAATTCAAAGAAAAGAAAAGAAAAGCAAGGCAAAGCAGCGTAAAGTAAAGTAACCTAACACGGCTTACTCTTACGCTTATTATGCCTACAGTCTACAAGCGGGAGTTTCACGTTACATTTTCTGTCAGTACGCAAGTATTTTTGGCTGTCTTTATTTATGCTGCGTTTTCTTTTTGCCGCAAAACTTTTCCCCTCTCGTCATCCGCCCTTTCCGTCCAACTTTAACTTGGGTTTCCGCGTTACAATGTGTAGTTTTTCTAGCTCTGGCTATGGGTTTGAAGTTGCACGCATTTCCAGTGCCAATGCCAGTGTCGTGTGATGTTTGATTTTTGATGCATCACCGTCACCGTCATCATCATCACCATCATCATCGTTGTTGCTCTTTCTTCTTTTACAACTCAAAGTTTTGCTCCTACTTTTTCGTAAAAATCCACAAAAGCTCAAGCTGAAGAGAATGAGCCTTTCATTTAACATTTACCATTCACAACTTTCCGTTTATGTACAATGTAAAATGTATATCGAACATTTGATAGCACTTGCAAAGTTGATCAAAGTTCTGATCAAAATTGACAACTTGGGTTTTGCATTTTTCATAATAGTTTCAATGTTTACAAAACCGATAAAAATGGTACATAAAAGACTGTAGACTGTAGGCAGTAGGCGTCCTGACAACTGATAACTTGTCGCAAATTCCCTCCTGTTTATTTACTTTCCTACTTTTATCCATATCAGTACTTATTATTGCTGCACATGTTACATTAAACTTTGTTTTGTCCCGTTTTTTGCATACACTGTCATACAAAAATAAATATTTTTTCTACTAATGTAAAATTTCTATATCCATCTAAAATTCTAGCATTTAATCTTTTGCATAGTTCAATATACTTTCGATATTCGACATTCGGTTTTCAATAATTCGTGGGAGTTTAATGTTCAAAACAAGTTGCTCCGCCTGGAGTTTGAATTTGATATCAACTTTTATAGAAAATGAAATAGTATTTTAGCAAATTACAGCCGTGTCTAAGATTACATTCCTCTTCCTCTTGGTCTTCTAGAATCTAGAATCTAGATATTAGACATTTGATAATATTCACTAGAAACTCTGTAAAGTTTACTTGCGGCATTTTTAGACTCATGTGACTGAGTCTCTCAAAGCTCGAAGCTCGATGCTCAATACTCGCAAAAATAGTCAGCACGTCAGTCATTCGGATAGCAATTTCCTTGGAATAATAAAAATACATAAGACTGGAATCTTGTCCAAGGAGAAAAGACGAGTTGTTAAGACTGAGTTTTTTTCAGGATATACTTTTTGCTGTAAATACACAGAAAGAAGATAGAGAACAGAACGGACCAGAACAGGGAGCAGGAGAAAGTCTGTACATGAAATATAAAAGTGTTATGTACAACATACGGAATACAGAAGACTAGTGTCAGGAAACAGCTCAGTGAGTCAGTTTAAGTTCATGATGGAATATTGATTTCATGAATAAGTAATATGAGCAATTCGACGTTGCAGGAGCAATAAACATTTCCCATTCACTCTCACTACAACTACAAGTACAACTACAGCTACAACTACATATTAAACAGTAGTACAGTAGCTAACAGTAAAAGTAAAAGTAGTAGAACTGCTTCTGCTATTACGTATTTCACGTATAAGTATTTCTTTCTTATTATTCCCTTTACGTTTTCTTCAATTTTCTTTGGCGTCTCCTTTCATCTTCCACAGAAGGATGGATAGACACCTATACATATTACATTTATGCCACGGCCAACGTCTTTTCTCCAGCCTTGCTTGTACTTTGTGCTTGTGTACTTTCCTTTTGGAATTCCGTCTCAGTTTACATAGTCTAAATTTACCAGACCAAACCAGACCATGCCATAAGATAACGTAATATTGAGTCAGTACTCTCATCTTCATGTTTTCTTTATTTGCTCCTATTGGCCTACATTCTACATTCCCGTCTCATTACGTACCAAGAGCATTATGAACGCTGTATATTGTACACTGTACATTTTACTTTGAAACAAGTAATAACTTGGATACTGCATTTATTTGTACACAAATTTGGAATTCTTTTCAAGTTTCAAATTTTCATAGTTTGTCTGATGCAATTTTGTACATATTAAATTATGTATAATGTACAGTATTATTATGATGTGAGCAAAAAAGGGTTGTACGTCCTTGATTACTAAAAGACATCAGAGCCACCATTTCTTCGCAAAGATTCACAAACATGTAAAAACACAACTTCATGTATGTAGATTTTCTACATACTTTTATTGAAGTATACGAATAATGAAGCTATTTTTCTTTTGTAGACATAATATTTTGTGCCTCTTTTCTGAATTATGAAAACATAATATTAAAAAGTATTTACAATGACAAATAACAAAGAAAATCAGCTAAAAAATTGCAAAGTGTGACAACTACAAAAAATATTGAGTTAAAATTATAAAGGTATAAAAGCTTTTATACTTCTTTTAACACAGTATTTTTATTTTAAAGGTGAGTGGATGAATATCATTTTAATCCCTTTCTGACGTTCACTCTGAGTAATAAATCATTTCAACTACTGTATTTTTTTGAACCTCTATAAATTCTGAAATCGCAAACTCTCAAATCTAAAGGCATTGAAAAATTCAC
>JABASP010003863.1:0-12165 GCA_019776565.1 Sminthurinus signatus
GAGGAGGAAAAGCCCGTTTTGTCCAGGTCCAGAGTTTCAATAGAAAGTAGAAAGTAGAAAGAGCCCATGAAAGGAAGAAATCTAAGACGCTTTTTGGTTTTCTTTTTCTTTTGGTCTTATCGTAGTGTTGGTGTTGGTGCTGGTGTGGGTGTTGGTTTTAGTGCTCCAGCTCCTTTCACTTGCTCCCTCCCTCCTCGTTTTCATTTCAGCTGGAACTGGGACTGGAACTGGAATCCTGTAGGATAGTTTATAGAGAAACGAAAAGCATGAAGATTGAGCCAAGATCTGAAGCTGGTGCTGGTTTTGGTTCTGGTCCTCGTTTTGGTTTTGGTTCTGGTTTTGGTACTGAATCTTCTTTGGATCTGGATCTTGTGAATCTTCTTCCTTCTTTCTTTCTCTCGACTCACTCACTCAAAAACACAATCACGTCTTTCCTTTGGTTTCCTCAGAGTTCTCACATGAAAATATCGATTTTGATGTTGATTCCACGCCATCGGCAGCATCTCAGCATCAGCATCAGCATCACTATCACTGGAAGAATCAGCATCAGCATCAGCATAGACTCCAACCTCTTCCATTCATTTCGAATCCTCAACACATCTTCCTCTTCTTCTTCTTCTTTCTAAAGAAACTCCAATACACAGCAGTACAAAAAATACATGTACAAAACTACATGTACAACTCACATTCTGGAGACTGGAGACTTGAGGCTCGAGATATCTATAAGGAATTCACTGCCGAAATTTGCTGGAACTTTTTTCACCGAGATCCTTTCTATCTTGATATCATATCGCATATCGCATGATATGATATGAGAGGAAAACGAGGAGAGGAAAAAAGCAGGGAATTTTCTTCTTCCATTTTTTGCTTTATTTATGTGTCATGTCATCAGGGCTGTATAGACAGCATCCTTCATCTTCTATACTCTTCTTCTTGCATATTCCTTATTCCAGTTCGCATATCACATATCGCATACCTCATCATATATTTATTATGGACGTATTATGTAGCCTATCCATAAAAATAATGTACACACTAGATTCTAGACTTTGGAAAGTAGACACTAGATTTCAGATATTAGAAACACAGCAACCGCCATTTTATCACTAACTTCTTTTACAACATACAAAACCAAAACAGATGATGAGAGAAAGTCTCATCCCATTTTCTCTACTACTTATTCAGATTAAGATGAATATTGAGATGAAGATTCCACTGCCGATTTCTATCACATCACAACTTTACGATAAAGACGTAATCAGATTTAGAGATAACCATAGATTTTACAAAAGTTGTTGTTTTCTGGATAATCATCATACTAATCATGTTCTTGATAAAGATTGAGCATTGAGCATTGACGTGATACTGCCATTGAAAAAATACAGCTTAAAAGTATTTTCTGTCCAGATGAATGTCAGTGTCAATGATTTTGAGCCTGGGAAAAATAAAAAGTAAAAAGTCAAAGTCAATGCCAAAGCCAAAGCCAATGTCAATGTCAACTTAAACTTCAAGTTGAAGTTGAAGTTGAGCGTCAAAAGGGGAAAAAAGCAAAGGTTGGCATTTTCCATTTTCCATTTTTTTGATGCACAGTGCGTGTCTTCTGTAATGCGTAATGTCAAAAATCAAATACCAAATAGGAAATATCAAAAGTGCGTATATGTACACTTGTGTATTTTTGTGGATGGAAAATGTGACTATGCCTCAAAGTTCTTTCTTTTTTACTAGACTTGAAATGTTGGATAGAACTGGTATATTTTTGAGACATGTTTTGTATTTTGGATGCACACAGTTGAAATTGTGATTGTGTTTGCTATCGGGTTCGGGATCGAGATATGGTGATCGTGTAGATTGTGTAGATCGTAGATCGTGATGTAGTACATTTTCGATAGATTTTCCATGGAAAAGGAGATGGAAATGATGCGCCTTCTTTGGCTGATGGTTGTTGGTCGATGGTTGATGGTTGTTTGAAATGTATGCACTTTGAAACTTTGATTTACTAAGACGTGAGTTGATGTGCGTAGGAAATCCAGAGTACACAAAATCTACAGGAAAAGAGCAAAGAATGAACGGAGATGCCAAATGTTGACAGTTTATTATTGCTATTGTGCGTGGAATGTAGAATGTAGGATTTTCATGTGTATTTCTATTTGTATTTTTGTGCGTCTTTTCATTTTATATAGAGATATTCTTATACATTTTGAACCCACATGGAAATTCGAATTCGATCCGATTCAATTCAATTCAAACCCATTCAGTTTATTTCAGTTCGACGAAGTTCAGTTGAAAGCAGAAACCATAAAAATGACAAATAAAAATAAAAATACAGTAGAAATAACTTTTTAGGTACTTTTTTCATTTTTTCAATAGTGATTTTTCCTTCTTATTTTTCTTCTTGTTCTTCTTCTTGTTCTTTACCATGAAATATTTTAAATGACATGTAGCTTTACAATAAATTTTGAACCCTTTTTCATGTGAGATGTGAGACAAATGATGGACAATTTACATTCTCTGATTCTTTTATGATCATAATGTCAGAAAAAACAGATTCAGATTTATAATGGTCGGATATTTGAAGCTAGAGCTTCCGTTGGAGTTTTAGGGATTTTATTAGACTTATGGATGAAAAGACAAAAGACAAGGAAATACATTTGTATTTTGTAATGTCATACGATTTCATATCAATATCTATAACAAAATCGAATATCGAATATCGAAATCCAATTGACATGAATCTGGTTAAATAAATGGGTTTCTATGGTTTTGGGTTTGATCTACGGTTTGGCTTTGTAGAAACGAAGAAGAATAAAACCAGATCATTTCATTACCTCTTCAATTTTTTCCAGTAGAATATATTCTGAGTAGTGGACACTCGAGACTCGAGACACTCGAGGAAGAGACAGGGCAAATGAATGAACCTCTTTTCTCTCTTCTCCATATTTCTCCAGCATTTGTCCGCTATCAGTATTAACCTTTGGAAAGTGAAAGTGAACCCTCTCACTTCAATTTTTCTTGTCTTTTCCTGTCTCTGGTTATCCGCTATCCGCTATCCATTCTCCATTCTCTTCTTCTTCCTCCTCCTGATGGACTGAGATTGTACTGGAGAAAGACAATAAATTTCCCCCCTCTCGGATAATAGTTACTCACACATGCCATCCCCGTCTCCATATCCATTTCTAGTATTGTAGTCCAAAATGGACATTGTCCATTGTCCATTCTCCATTCTCCATTGAACATTGAACATCCACAATCCACAATCCTCATACTCGTACTCGTACTCGTACTCGTACTTGTCTTTATGATCATGATATTGTGGATTGTGGATTGTGGCTTTTAAAATGAAGCAGGGGGAGCCCTGGAATTTTGGAAGAAGACAGAGAACAGAGAACAGAGACATTGACAAAGATGGCACAAGGAACAAGGACGCCGTGTGAGATGTGAGGGGAAAGATTTAGTCAGAACACACAAGAAGAACGGAAAGAGAACGAGCCCTTTTTTGACAAATTGGACCGAGTTGTTCCTGGAGGAAAGAAGAAACTAAACTAAACTAGAAAAGGAGGGTTGGAGGTTGAGAGCGGATGTGGAGGATCACATAATGTAATGTAATATATAATATAATATGGCAAGATATGATATGAAACTAAGAAGATTTCCTGGACGTTGACTAATGTTCAACACCAGTTCAATCCGATCCAAACCAAACCAAGCCGAGCTAAAGCATGTGTGTGTGTGTGTATCGGAGTAAAAAGTCCTCTTTTTCACGTGGTTTCCTTGACTCTGCTTCTGCCTTTGACTCTGCATTATAGTTATCTATAAAGAACTCACAGCCCACACATTCCATTCCAATCATCAAAGTCTCAATTCACATTGTCAGTTGTCAGTTGAGCATTGAGCATTGAGCCTTTGTGACATTTCACTGTAATGGAATCACTTTGTCTTGACTCTTTCCTCTCTAATTCTCATCATGTCCAATCACTAATCACTAATCACACATCACACATCTAGAAGTCCTAATCCCACAAAAGGAAAGGGTAAAAATGTGACAAAGCTGAAACAGAACTACACAGCTCAAAACTCAATATTTCTGCCGATTATCCTTTGTGCTGTCGATTGTCGATTGTCGACTTTCAGTACAGACAAAGCTGCTGCTAATTTTCCTGGACACTTTTTTACGTCAATATGTGTCGTTACACACATTTTTCTCCTCCTTTTATTAAGACGGTGGAAGTTGTACTAAAAGGATAATGTTAAATGTTGTTAGTTGCTATTTTGTTGTTCTTTATTAAGTGGACTTGAGGCTTGAGGTGTTTTTCTCCTGCCAAATACAGCTGCTGATTTTGTATTAGTTTCAGTGTTGATCTTGTTGATCTTGTTTTCCGCGTGGGGAAATAAAGTTGAAAATAGAGGTCATCGGTCACAGTTGTTTTTGTTTTTGTTTTTGTTTTTTGTTTTTTGTTTTTTGTGTTTCAATTGGTCTAGTTGATTTTATTCCACCTTTGATTTTATTACAGCTATAAGACTTGATAAAATGTCCTTGTTTTTTCTTAGTTGAACATTGTACATTGTACATCTTTGTTTATATTAAGTAGAGCGGGATAAATAAAATGTGAGAGGGGATACCTCGATACTTTGAGATAAATACACAAGTATCAATATCAATATCAATATCAGTGTACAATGTACAATGTACAGGGCAAAGTCCCAGAGAGACAAAGAGAAGAAGCCTAAAAAGAAAAGAAGAGTAACCTCTTTCAATTCGATTCAATTCAGTTGAATCCAATCCAACCCAATCCAATTCCATTTAAACTTGAGCATTGAGCAGTGAGCACACTGTAAATACAGATGTACATTCATGTAGACAAGACACCAGCAAGAGAATAAAGACAAGGCTAAAGAGAAAGAAAAAGAGAAAGAGAGATGAACCAAGAGTTGAGAGCGGTGAATCGAAATGGATGTGGATTTGGATGTGGAGTTTTGGAGTTTTGGAGACTCAACAGAAGAGAGCATAGAAAAAGCCATAGAGAGAGGTTGAGAGAGATTTGGAGTGACAGAACAGTCGTGTGAAAGTGGCACCTGAGAAACTATAGTGCGGTGTCACTCACTTCCTAAATCTATCTCATCAACCTTCCTTCCTCCAACCAGTCATCCATCTTCCAATCCAACCAGCAACCAGCAAACAACCCAGACCCAGTCCCAGCTCAACCTCCACTACAACTACAACCAGTGTAAAGAACAAGAACGAGTCCAGTGTAATGGAAATGTATGGGATTTTCGCCAACTTTCTTTCTTCCTTTCACTTTTTCCACTTTCTCCACTTTCTCTGGGTACAAAAAGACAAACTGTCTATTTTCTCCAGAACACTAGAACAAGAACATTATTGAACACTGAACACTGAACATTTCTGAGCACTACTTGTTTTTTCCCTTTTTATTTTATTCTCGAAATCCTACTCGTACTCGTACTCGCACTTGCACTCGAAATCGATTCACACTTTAATACAAAAAGTTGCTCTGTATCTGGATTTTTCCTTGTGATCATTTCTATATCCTTGACTTGACTTTTTTCAACTTTATTTATTTCTTAATTATTTTCCTCCTAGTTTCTCCACTTTTAAATGTATGGTGTAGAGGAAATTTATGGAAATGAGTAGGGGAGGAGTGGGGAAATTAAATGAAAAGGGGGGGAAATCCATCAGTAGTACATATCACATAGAACATACAACATGTATAAAGACTGTGATTACACTGCGATTACAATTACGATTACAGTCTTTTGAAACGGAATGAAATTGAATTCAATTGAGTTGCAGTGAAGTTCCGAGAAAAAATGAATGTGGAACGGATAAACCGTAAACCTTAAAAGGAAAAAGGAAAAAATTCAGAGAAATTCAGAGAAATGCAAAGAAAATCGGAACAGAAAAGAGAAAACAAAAGGAACTGTTTACTCTTAACAATCCTATTTACTCTGCATCTGTATTTATGTTCAATGTAGATCAATTGTACTTGGAATACACAATACACAATACAGAATACAGAATATGGAATGTACACATTGAAAATCCAAATAGAATACTTAATGTCGATTCTGGATTGTGGATTGGGAATGGTTCATGTTGGAAAAGATTGAGAGGGAACAAAAGTAGGAAATCAGGGAAATCCTGGAATCCTGGAACTTGTCATGAGTCTCAGGAAAAAAGCGGGCACATTAAATGTCTTTATTTCATGGATTTGGAATTTGTGTACGGGAAAAAATCGAAAGAGGAAACTGAAAACCCAAAAGATCCAAAGAAAACCCGAGCAAACGGATCAAGCTAAACTAAGCTGAAGCAAACAGTGAGTAAATAAGTGAATACAAACACATTTTTTATACGGGAGAGGAAAAGGAGGAAAAAATCCTCATTTCCGTTTGTTTTCTTCTTCACTGATTTTCCACTGGATCTGTATTTGTATTTGTATTTGAATTCGAGTTCGAATTTGGATGTAGATCTGGATTTTGGAAGTGGAAGTGGATGCGAGATCAGCATTGAGATGGAGCTTAAGCATTGAACTCTGCACACTACACACTACACATTTACTATTGAGGATTGAGCATTAATTGATAATTGACTCTGATCTGTTTCAAAGTGTATTTATGCTCAATCTACTGTCACATTCCACTTTCTTCTCCATTTATTCCCATAAACCCCCATCCACATGTGAATTGTGAATAGACATTAGACATTGCAAATATATACTCAATACTCAGTACTCAATGGCTCGATTGGATGCTTTCTCCTTTCTCCTTTCTCTCTCAAATTTATTTCTGCACAGACATATAAATACCTGAACTCGAATTTCTCTTTCGAATTTCTCTTTTTACTTTGACTCTTGTGCTGTTCACATTCAAAAATCTGGGGCTCTGGAGTCTGTAGAGTCTGGGGTTTTGCAACATTTTCTAGTTGTGCAGTCAATTTCATTTCCCCGTGGATTTGATATCATGCAAACATTCGGAATTTGCAGATATTACACATGACTTTCCCTTTGTTTACACTCAACTTTCAACTCGATCCACTTGCTCCATTGACAATAAAATGTTCCCTTTTTCGGTGAATTTCAACCAAAAATTGTGTAATATTCATAGCCCAAACACTCGAATGATTTCATGTTTGAGCTTTGCGCTTTGAGATTTGAGATGGTGAAATTTTATTTACTCGAAAGTTTAATTCCGAAAAACTTTTGTGTTTTTCCCCATTCTCTAAAATCTACATCTAGAATCTACAATATGAATCATGAATCATGATATTTAATAATACAATAGAAATTAGAAATGTAGAAGCGTATATATTTAAACCTATTCTAGTATTTTAGTATTTCTATAGTCATTATTCATATTCATTTCATTTCTATTTTGTGTTTTCTATACACGTGGAAAAATTAGTTTGCTCCATCCACCATAAATAAAATGCCTGTGTCAACTTCAGTCTTAAATTTAGTCTCACACTGCCCTTCTCATTTCCCAGTCTCATTTCTAATGGTGATTCTCATTTTCTATTTTCTGTTCATCCTCATCCTCATTCCCGGTCTACAGTCTACAGATATATTTCAAACTAAAAATTATTATTAATCATTATAATTGCCTTCCACTTCATCAAGCCTCCCTCTCATCTATATTTTATGTGTATATATACACAAATGAGCACATTGAGCAACGCATATTGAGCCTGCTCCAATTTACTTTGAATAAATCCAGAAAAATTGAGAATGATTTCACAAGTCAAGAGTCAAGAGCCAACAACAAATTCAGTCCAATAAAATACGAGGAACTGTAAAAAACGTAAAAATCCAAATTCGAAATCTTCATTTTACTTGTGCAAAAGTTGTAAAGTAAAATGGAGCGAAAAGCTGCTGAACTAACTCTATGATTAATTTTGCAAGAAAATGCTTTCAACTTTCAACAATATTTCACACGGTCATTTCATATGAATTATGAATTATGAAATGTCTGAGATGCGTATTGGAAGGCCGGCGGGAAAATTCAAATTCAAAACTCATGCGTGTACCGTCCATCTTTATTTTTTAATTAGCCTTTTTAAATATAAACATTAAACATATGAGCTTGAGTATTTTTTTCAAGCCTATTTAAAGCACAAGTTAGACAAAGAATTACATAATATAATAGCAACGTGCTTAATGTACATTGTACATTGTACGAAGCATCTCCCATCGCCATCTTGTATCTCATTACAGAAAGGGGAAATTTTCAATTTAAAGCTAGCCTCAAGTGTTTAATGTTCCATTCTACAGTATTGTATCTATATGTAGGATATTCTCTACATTGAATTTAAATAACTGAGCTCAACAAAGCTCAAGTCGACTCAACTCGACTAAAATTCATGGAATCATGGAATAGGAATGAACCATTTTCCTTGTGCAATCTCCATTGCTTTTTTTACAGACAAAAATTTAATTACGTGCTTCCTTCCAGCTTTTAGATCTCTCTTTCTTCTCCGTTCTTCTCAGTTCTCCTTATTCTCTTAGAACCAAACCAAACGGCAAAGAACACAGCAGAACAGAAAAGAGGTTTTTAGCTTCTCTCTTTCTCTCTTTTTCATCTACGAGGAAACGGGAGAAAAGTAAAATTCATGAAGAAAGAACGTAGAGGAAAGAGAAAGACAAAGACAAAGAGAAATAAAAGTCCATATATACAGAATAGGCCTTGAAATAGAAAATACAAAATAGAAAATAGAAAACAGAAAACAGAAAGAGGAGAGAAAATAGTAACAAAACAAGGGAAAAGAAATGCTCCTTGATCGTTTTCTTTTTCTGCATCAAAATCCTTCCTTTTTACCAACATTGCATTCTAAATTCTACACTTTAGATACATTCTGCATTCCTGAAGCTGAAGCTGGAAATGAAACTGGAACTGAAAATGAAACTGAAACTAGAAAAGGAAAGAGAATGTAGAGTTAATAAATCAGTGGGAGAAGCTGATGGCCGGGCCCTTCCTCTGAGCTCCTCCTTCCCTAAACAAACCAAAACCAAGAGCAAAAGAAATAGAAAGAGGAAGAGAAAGCATCTCTTTTCCCTGGCAGTATTTATATCTACTACTACTGCAGCTTTGTAGGCTGTTTAAAAAATATTGTCGGGACATTCTGGGACTACAAAAGTGTGAACTTGGCCAATTTCGGCTGGGCTAGGTAGTCTCTTGGGCATACTCTGACCGTAAAAGACTACTCTTTCACCATCCAAAAAGCCCATTTCAACTTGCCACAATTCAAAACTTCAAGAGTCACACAGATTCAACATTCAACCAGAGATACACACACCAACAGAGAAAGTAAAAGTGAAAGCAAAAGCACAAGCCAGCCGCATTCATGTATATCTATTATATTAGACTGTCTACATGGAAAATACTAGTGTCTAACTACTGTACTTTCATGGTTGTGTGAATAGTTGCTTGTCCCTTCCTTTTACGTCCTTTCTCCCCACTAGTCTCTAGTTTGTTTTGCGTCCTGCGTTTGCCTTTCCACTTGGTTTTTGGTCGAAACCAAAAAGACGGAAGGCGGAAGAGGAATTTTACTTGCAAGTCGGAACTGGGAACTGGAAACGGGGAGAGCCCAAATACAAATACAAGTCCAAGTCCAAATGAACCAGAGCAGAAAGGACAAGGACAACTTGAGCGAGGCAGGCAGTGAAAGATATGGTGAAAGTAGATACGAAACTGGGATAAAGTAAAGAGATTCAGAATGCATCCACTTTCCCCTTTCCACTGTAGAAAGTACTGTGTATATAAAATATAAAGATACGTCAGCGGTCTACATTTGCCCATTATGAAATAGCAAGAGCTGGAGATGTGGAGAAAGCTGGAGAAGAAGATGGTGGAGACTGGAGACAAATAGTGGAGGAAAATCCTCAAACTTGACGACTCTCAATTTCTCTCACTCAAAATAAAAAATGCCCAGAGAGAGCCGCTTGACTAATAACAGAGAAATGCTCGTGCGAGCAAAAGTGGGCAAAAGTGATGGGAGATGTGAGACTGAGGACTGAGGACCCACTTTCATTCCATCCGTGTCTCTGTTTGTGTCCGCTTTACTCCAAAGCCGTCTTTTTATTACATCTTTCTTTAGGTGAAAAGACACACGTAGAATGTAGAAAGTAGAAAGTAGAAAGTACATGTACAGTGAAAGTCGGGCCTCAAAGAGACGGAAAGAGTGCGGAGATGCGGAGAAAGCATTAAACATGAAGGCTAATCAAAGTACGGTGTACGGTGTAAGTGAGTGGTTTGAGAGCGTCTCAAGTCTCAAGTCTAAATATTTTCATTTGGGACACCATAAATTATTTCACCTCGGTTCATCTCCATTCTGAGTTCTCTGAGAATGTAGAATGTAGAACAAACATGAAGATCAGACCACAAAATAGGAGTTGATAGTTGATGTTCCCGTTGAAATTCATGGTCATGTTCAAGTTAGAATTTAGGTGGTTTCATAAGAATCTGGAATGTAGAAAGTAGAAAGTAAAATGTAAAGTGCAAAATTTGGAATTTAGAATTTAGAATCTTGCAACTTTCTTCATTTGATGATTTCCACAGAGTAAATTCTCTTTGCCTTGCACTTGAATCACGAGTTTGGAAATTTATTTATACAGCTTTCTCCAAACTCCAAAGTTGAGTAGAAAATAGTCAACACATTTTACTTTCTGTATACTCATGCTCTAGTTTGTTTTACCTACTCAAGCTCAAGCACAAGCTCAAGACTCACTCAGGTGTTGAGACGTTGAGAGTTGAGAGTTGAGAGCTGAAAGGTAGTCATGACGACTTTATTAGTAAGTAGTTAATAGTTAATAGGGACGACAATCACCATCATCATCATCATTTTCCATTACCATGGTCACAAGTCACAAGTGCATTTAAAGACTCCTCCAAACTTTTTGTCCCAAATTCAAAATTCAGCAAACTCAAATTAATCCTAAAAGCTAAAATATGTTATTCTTTTTCTTTTGTTTTTACAGGAAATCCTCTGAGTTGTGAGTGTGATAGTAAGGATTTTCGAGATTGGCTTCAAATTCATCCCAAGATTTTTGTGGCCTCCACAAGCGGAACCACCCCAATAAACGGAGAGCCCAATTTCATCTGTGACCGACCGGACAGTCTCAAAGGGAAGGCTATGATGGAATCTGATCTTCCCGCTCTCTGCGCCTCACCTGCCATCGTCAAACTCGCCATTCAAGTAAGCATTCCATTTCTATACTTACTTTTTAAAGCTTGTACAAAAATATAAATACAAATACGAATACAAATACGAATACAAATAAACTACACACAAAACATGATGTTTAACATCATAATAACATATATTATTAGGAATATTAGGTTGAATGGTGAATGCCAAAAAAAGATTTGACACGACAACGGACGTGCGGCTTTAAGTTTGTCAATACAGTACATGTACATGTACATTTTTACATATTACATTTTACATGCGTATGAAAAATCACCGTCTGAGTCTTTCGGCTATAGAATTTCATTTTATCTTTGGTTTTGTTTTTTTTTTCTCTCTCTCTTTCTCTCAAGTTCGTTTGTTCATTCCCACATGCTTGTTTAGTACTACTAAATTAGTAGTATTATAGTGGAATGGTTTGGTTTGGTTTGGTTTAGTTTAGAGGAGACTTTGAGATTGCAGACTTGCTGTATTATGTATTATGTACCATGTACCATGTACTTTACAATCATGGCAATTACATACATATTTAACGAGACAAGACGGTGTTAACTGCCAATGTGGCAGACGGTGCGAAAATGTGAGTGAGTTGTGCAGCGTACAGTGTACAGTGTAGTTGTGAATTGATAGGATACAAAATTCATGGAATGGAAATCCAACTGTTTGGTCCAAGTAACTATTATTATTATATATTATGTACTTAAGACTTTCAGACTCTAGACTCTAGACTCTAGACTCTGGATTTGAGATTTTAGACTTGCCTATTGTATTATATTGTATTATTGTTGTCTAGTATATCTAGTGAGTTAAATGGAGAAATGTTTTTAACTCGTCTCTCAATTCTCAATGTCACTCATGTATACTCATTTATACATGACTTGAAGTAGTAAATAGTAAATAGAGTAAAAGGGATTTCTTGCCATTTTCTATTTTCTCCACTACCTTTGATTTTGGAATGAGGTAGTAGGTGTCTC